>JAOVYX010021428.1:0-15776 GCA_035668315.1 Drosera spatulata
GTTGCGTTTATTAATTTTCGAACTATTATTTGATCATAATTTTTATATTTATTTGATCGTAATTTTCTGGGGCTTTATAATAAATTTGTCCATCTCATCCAAACTTTATCATATCCTTCTGCGAATGCCTTTGCACATATTCCATGACTTTAAAACTTCGTCCAAACGACGTTTACATGAAAACACGCCTTGCGTCATCAATTTACAAGAAAAACACAAAAATACGACAGTATCCGACTCTAAAACAAAAAATTAAACTAACATAAATAAAAATGACTCAAAACACAAACAAAACGCAGAATGTTAATGCATAAAAATATGTATGTTTTCGCACACATCAGTGGTCTTGTGCGAATGAAAAATAATGAGACATCTATAATAGCAAGCGATTGAGATGTTTGGTTCCAAATCAATATAGGATCCAAGTTACTATTGAAGGATGTCAGACATGTTCCTGACATTCGACTGAACCTGATTTCCATTAGTATGCTTGACGATGAAGGTTACACTTTTCATTTCTCCGATGGGAAGGTGAAACTCTCAAAGGGCTCTTTGCTGGTTGCTAAGGGAACGAAGCGAAGGACGTTATACTCGATGCAAGCAAGGCTGATCAAAAGAGATGCGAATGCTATTGAGAGATCCTCCTCGGTCGAGCTCTGGCATAAGAGGTTGGGTTACATTAGAGCGAAGACTTTGCAGATTCTTGTACGTAAGCAGCTCCTACCTGACGTGAAAGATATTTTTCTTAAACTGTGTGTTGATCGCATAGCTAAAAAGTAGCACAAAGTTTCATTTTATTCATCCCCTCCACATAAAAGAAAAAATATACTCGATCTTATGCATACAGATGTCTGCTTTATAAGAGAGAGATCTCTTGGTAGTGCATACTATTTTGTTACCTTTATAGATGATCATTCTAGAAAGATTTGGGTCTGTGTTTTGAAAACTAAAAACCAAGTACTAGACATGGTCACGGAGTTTCATGTCAGAGTGAAGAGACAAACTGGAAGGAAGCTCAAGTGTGTCAAAGCAGACAACGGTGGTGAGTATAGAGGTCCGTTCGAGGAATATTGCAGAAAGCACGACATCGGGCTTAAGAAGACGATTCCCAAGATACCTCAGCAGATTGGAGTCGCGGAGAGAATGAACTGAACCATCTTAGAGAAGATTTGCTTAATGCTCTCTCATGCGAAACTCCCTAAATCCTTTTGGGGGGAGGCGCTGCTCACAGTTGCTTACTTGATCAACCATTCTCCTTCCAGTCTTTTGAATAGTGATATTCTAGAAAGGATTTGGAGAGGAAAAGACGTGTCCTATCAGTACTTAAAGGTGTTTGGATACAGGGCGTTTGTGTACATCCCCAAGGATGAACGCTCTAAGCTTGATGATAAGATGAAACGGTGCATATTTCTTTGCTATCATAATGAAAATTTTGGTTTCGGGTTATGGGATCTAGTAGCCAAGAATTCGAAGTAGAGATGTTATCTTCTTCGAACAGCAGGCCATTGAGGACATCGAGAAATTAGGAAATCCCAGAGCCCCAGAAGTTCTCCTAATGAACTTGGATTCACTTCCTTCTCCGACACCGGAAGGCCAAGGGAGAGATATACAGGATGATCTTGGTGATAAAGAAGCTGGTGTTCATGTTGATGGTCCAGAACTGTTAGAGACACAGGAAGAACCAGCTCTAGTACAACCATCAGTACAACAAGGGATACGACACTCTACAAGAGAACGCAGACCATCCATCAGATGTCCTGACAAAGAGCTAGTATGTGATGCTGACTGATGAGGGAGAACCAAAGAGCTATATGGAAACCATATCAGATCCATATAGCGATCACTGGTCGCAAGCCATGTAAGGAGAGATGCAATCCTTACATGAAAACCACACATTCAAGTCGGTGAAATTGTCGAAGCGCAAACGCGCGTTGAAGAACAGATGGGTCTATCATTTGAAAACTGATGATTAAATCTCACAACCACGCTACAAGTCTCGGTTGATTGTGAAAGGATTCAGTTAGAAAAAAGATATTGATTTTGATGAAATTTTCTCCCCAGTTGTTAAAATGTGTTCATTAGAGTTATGTTGGGATTAGCGGCCAATGTGGACCTGAGATCCAACAACTTGATGTGAAGATAGGTTTCCTCCATGGTGATTTAGAGGAGAAAATTTGCATGGAGCAACTTGAAGGATTTCAGGTCGAAGGAAAGGAAAATCTCATTTGCAGGTTGAAAAAGAGCCTATATGATTTGAAACAGACACCTCGACAATACTACCACAAATTTGAGTCCTTTATAGTGAACAATGTATACAAGAAAACGTCATCAGACTCTTGCGTCTTCATTCAGAAGTTCGTCGATGATAACTTCATTATCATACCCCTCTATGTTGATGATATGTTGATTATCAGTCAGGATAATAAGAAGATCGCTGCTTTGAAGAAAGTTCTTAACATATTCGTTACGATGAAGGATTTGGATCCCGCGATACAGATCCTTGAAATGTAGATCTCTCGTGATAGAAAAAACAGGAAACTGTGGCTATCGTCGAAACGATGCATCGAGAAAGCATTGGAAAGCTTCAATATGAACAACGAAAAAGTACTCCACTTGATGTATTAACCAGTTAGCACTCCACTCGCAGGTCAATTCAAATTAACAACGAAAACGTACAGCAGAAAATGCAAAATATTCCGTATGTTTTACCTATCAGCAGCTTGATGTATGCTATGGTATGTATCAGATCAGATATTACCTACGCAGTTGGAGTCGTGAGTAGGTCTCTTTCTAATCCTGGGAAAGAGCAATGGGCATCAGTTAAATGGATTTTGAGATATCTTAGAGGTACGTTTAAGCTGTGTTTGTGCTACGGTTAAGGAAAATTTGTATTGAATGGTTATATAGATCAGATATGGCCGGAGATGCAGATTCTCGGAAATCTACCTCGGATTATATGACAACTTTCACAAGGGAAGTAGTGTCATGACAGCCAAAGTTACAAAAATACATTGTTTTGTCTATTATAGAGATAGAGTATATTGAAGCCACTGAAGGTAGTAAGGAAGTGCTATTATGAAGAATTTCTTGCTAGAGTTGGGATTACAGCAGGACAGATATATATTCTATTGTGATAATCAGAATGTTATTCACTTTATTAGAAGTCCGACCTTTCATTCGAGGTCGAATCACATTGATGTGAGATATCATTGGATACGTGATGTATTAGATCAGAAACGATTTCAACTCGAGCAGATCCATACTGATGAAATGGATAAGATATGATGACCAAAACTTTACCAATAAAGAGGTTTGATTTCTACAGACGATAAACGGATGTAATGATAATCCCATCACTCGGGAGGGGTATAATTGTTAATAAAAAATGATCCCTCGTGTGGGGACCATATCTAATAAAAAAGAAAAAAGAGGAAATGCTTTTGCCAGCCAATATGGCATATTGTGCATTTAATGTATATGGTTCACATCTTGCATTTCCATGGAGCTCGAGCCGCATAAGAGGGATTCAGTCGCGCACGGTGTCTTCCTTCAACAAAACTCGCGTATTCACATAGGTTTTTCACACTATATCATAGGCCTATAATTAGGCAGCAAGAAGAAGCAGCAAAGTATCACAGAATAACACAAAATCCCGCAAAAGTGAGAAAATACTCAATTTAAAGTATTAAGTGACATCCTCTACAGATATGTATTTTAACCCGATAGAAAAGAAAATTACTATCAGTAATCTTAGTGATTGTAATCCTCTAATAGAACCTAGGGACGAAATTTATAATCGTTCATTAGTGGATATTTAGTTACCGCAACGGTCCCGTGATATTTATCCCTTTTATTTTTTAGGGAGTTTTTCACATAAGAATCTTGATTTCATCTTTATTTATTTTTGACTATTTAATTATCTTATTTTAACTGCACGATGGGAGAAAAATACGAGGCAAATTTTCGTTGTACATTATATCGACTTTTTTCCAACATAGATGAACTTGATATTAGCACTTGATGCACTCAAATTCACTCCAAACCACAACAAGGATACAAAATTACTTGTTACATACGACCCCTAATGCCCTAATCAGGCCATGTTTATTTTGCAACCTTTATACATTTCATATTTCCTAGAAGCACAGTCATCGCGGTCTGGGAGGGTAATATATGAATTTTACAGGATCTCTAGTTACCGCGACCACTTTCACTCGAAATCTACTCTTCAACGTAAATTCTCAATTGTGGCCATTTATGTAGCAAGGGGTCCTTCGTTAGGCTATTATGGGTCACTTAACGCCGCCTGCCACGGGAGCCTCCCTCCCTTTGGCAGTTGAAATAGACAGCGGCGACCGACAGACCGAGGTTATAAGCCTCAGCAAAGTCTCTGGTACTGAAGTTCTGGCGCCAGACAGGGGCATAGACGGTCTGCCTACCCATCTGCTGGAATAGTACGAACACGAAACGATGAATCCCAATGGTTGGCCTCGGACTCTCGTAGCACAGCAGTTCTTGTCCTGCGAAAATGTATACATGTACATACACAAGCCAAGATCTATATGAAGTAATCGGTTATCATATTAGCTAGGAATTCCTGAGCCAAAAAAAGAAAAAAAATATTAGCTACGTATTATGAAGAGGAACTCACCAAATGTTGCACCAGTTGTTCCAGGTATATCTGTTACCAACCTGTATAACATAATATATCCACAAACATGATAAGAGATATGTGCGAGAGCAACTGTTACAACAAGCACATCATTATCAAAAATATCGATTGTGCTAATGTGCTCCCTATATATCGTCATACAATATTTCGACAAAATCAACCCACGGCTACTTAATGAGTGCTTAGGGGAGTGTTTATGATCACAAAAACATCAAAAAACAATGTTTTTTATTGTCTACGATAAATATTAAATTACATATATCTAGTTTTTTTCAAACCATATCTGTAACACATCCAAGTATATTGATGTTGTCGTGGAAATAACCAGGCCATAATTATGTGCCGCTTGTTCCAGGACACAGTTTGATGTGGTCGTTTGCTTATTCGGTGTGTGGTCCCCCATCAGCACCCAAAATGGGCCTAAAAGTACTTTGGAAAGAAGAAAAAGTTCTCATACTAGTATTATAATGAGATTCTATGGTACTTTATGCTTTTTTTATTTTAAAAAAGAGTCGATCCCTAAAAAAACACCAAAGGTCACGAAACGTTGGAGGTTGCTTTCGTGCGTGAAGTGACCATGCAATGCGTACTCCATGTAAATTAAGATAATTGTTAATCACTTCTCAATATCTCATTTTCTCTATATAAAAAAAAAAATAATAAAAGAGGGTTGCATTATAAAAAAAGACGATTAACATCTCTCGTAAATTAAATGCTTTTATTCATAATCCACGTAAGCAATGGTTGCTCAATCATAAGAAAATTCATTATTCTTTAATTTCTGAAACAATCAACATTTAAGATGAGGATATTTAAGCCTTTCTTTCTTTTTTTTTTTTCCTTTTTTCTTGGCGAGAATCCTTAAGAAAATATGGAATTCTATATGTACAAGTCAAAAATAGATCGCAAAGTTATCTAATGATCGATTAAAACACAGTAGTTAATTAGTGAGATGAAGACCTGATAAAGTTAGGAATTAGTCCTTGGTCTATATAGATTATTTTAAAAGAAAAAAATATATGTCATGATATATATGTGTCTAATTAAAAATAAATGATTGAGATTAAAGGATTAAAAATGAATGGTTAAGATTACAAGATAATATTCTAATCTAATTGTGTTATTTTAATCTCAATCGTTTATTTTTTATTAGACACATTTATATAATGACATACGCTCTCTAAACCCTATTTTAAATTTAGACCGATAAGTTTTTGGACACAAATTTTTAAAGCCCTATTTATTTATTCAATAAAAACTTTGGCATAAAGAATTTTAAGTTTTACACACACATGTGTTTAATAAGACACGCATTCCCTAGGCCATACATGTTTATTCATCCATTAGAAATCAGTACTCCTTGATCGTCATCATTCGTGTGACATAATCAAAAACAAATACAAAAATTTATCATAGGGTTAATTAAATGTGATGTTTGTAATGCTTACCAATGCAAGTATTCTCTGAGGTTTGGATTACTAGGACTTGGAGCATCAGGGTCCACCATTATCTGCAATCATATATCATATCATATCACAAATTGACGCTGCCTCCTTATAAATAACTTGGCTAAGCATAAGCCATTAACAAACAAGCATAATTACTAACAAATGCCAAAAAAAAATTATCAACTCTAACTTAAAGGTTGTCGGACAACTTTTATGTGTTAGGATCTAGAAGAGCCTAATGAGGAAGTTCAATAACCAAAATGCGCCTAAGTAGCATACATATATAATGAGGAACATTCAGGATTGAAGAAGGTAATAGCTATAAATCACTTAAGTTTTGCCTATTTAGGCCGAGTTAGATAAGACATAATTTGTCAAAAAAGGTTAACTCGATAGTAGACAACCCTTCTCGCGTAACCATATGATCTCTGTTATAAATGTAATATAGAGATAACATAGTATGCATTTTGCTCACCTCACATCCCGGAACAAAAATGCTCGTCAAGACAGGGGATGAAGGGAAGAAAAACATCTAGAAAAAGAAAAAATAATATCTGAAAATCACTTTGTTTAACCGAGTTAAATGAGACCTAATTAGCATACAAGTTTGGAGGCAGGAACAAAAAAGCTTCTCGAGGCGGGGGATGCTGGGAAGGTGAACATCCATAATAAAAAGAGGAAAATATGTATAAATCACTTTGTTTAGCTTAAGTATGAGCTAGATGAGACCAAAGTAGCATAAAAGTTGAAAGGAAGGAACAAAGAACCTTGTCAAAACGTGGGATGAAGGGAAGATGAACATCCTAAAGAAGCAGATCATATTATTTATCGCTTTGCTTAACTTAAGTCCGAGTTACATTAGACCTAAGTAGCATACAAATTGGTAAAGGAGGAACAAAGAAGCACTTCAAAAACAGGAGATGAAGTGAAGACCAGCATGCATCCTGAAGTAGGTGGTGGTATCTAAAAGTTACTACTTTGTTTAGCTCAAGGCAAAGAAAAAAAAAAGGACCTAATTACAAGTTGGAAACAGGGGAGGAAGGGAAGAGGAGCATGCATCGAGTAGAAGCAGATGATACATATAAATCAGTTTGTCTAGCATACGGTCGAATTAAATACGACCTACATAGGTTACTAGTTTAGAGGAAGGAACAAAGATGCTCGTCACAACTGGGACGAAGTCAAGGATGGAATCATCAAATAAAACTTATAAACCAGTTAGATTAGCTTGAGGTCGATCCAGTCATGAAACGAGACCAG
This sequence comes from Drosera spatulata, assembly GCA_035668315.1. Classification (NCBI taxonomy): domain Eukaryota; kingdom Viridiplantae; phylum Streptophyta; class Magnoliopsida; order Caryophyllales; family Droseraceae; genus Drosera; species Drosera spatulata. The sequence goes on from JAOVYX010021428.1 coordinate 7,381, forward strand.
GTGGAATACAAGTCGAGAGGAAGGAACAAAAAAGCTCGTTGTGATTTAGCTTTATAATTATATACCAGAGTGTAGAAGGTCCTGAAATCATCACCACCAATCTGAACTCTAGGCTGGTTAACAACCAGAGAGGGTCTAAACTCATAGCCATTCGCAACATCCCTGTTGTTGTACGTTACCCTCAGAGCAACACTTCTGTTGAATGGCAACAACACATCCCCCACCACTCTCCCTACTATCAGTGGGTCTCTTTCTCTTTGCATATCGTATAGTATTGAAACTTACATTTATATGCTCTCTCTTGCTCTGATGATGATCTCTAGCACTTTGATGATCAAATTTTGCCTCTCACCACAGCTATATATATACACTTGGTTTTTGTGTGGTATTCTGTTTGAAAGGTACGTACCATGAGAATCTATGTTATCTTTAAAGGTCAAAGGATCATGCCTTGAGCCACGGTCACTTCCGATACCCTGACTAATAACTGAGTACGCCATTCTTCACCCGGGACGACTTAATTCCTAGGGCATGGGTCTCTGATGTCGAGAATGTTCGCCTACAAGCTGGTGTACTTGTGAAGTTCTTTTGAACTCATCAGCACAGAAGAGTTAGTCGGCTATTACATTTCTTATAGTCTCATGTCTTGGTTTCATATATATCTTTTTCATTACTCTAAACGTCAGGCATACTTGTATAGGATCTCAAGGGAATACTTATGAGAACCAATCCTACCTAATAAGGGAAGAACCAAGAACCCATCTAATCCCGTTAAGAAATACTCCTATCAAATTATAGTCCTAATAACACAATCGCCTATGCCATTAAGAAATGGATTAGGAGTATACATCATTAGGTGTACAAACATATCACTTTTGGTACCAATCTTTTGGGGATGTTTTCACATCAAACCCGCAACAAAATTTAATCAATGTCACCTTCAAAATAAGAAATCAAAAAAATCAAAAAATAAATATAAAAATCAATGTCATCTTGTGCCCAACAATAACAAAGAAATTCCTATGTAGATGGGAAAATGATCTGTCTCTGTAACTCAGACCAATAGAAAAAACATGAGATGTTTGTCGTATTAGACATTCTGAGCTTGTAATATGTTGTATAAATGTGAAAATCCAAAATTAATTTTAATACACTAACGCATGTTTGATCTACAGTGTCCATGAAATAAGTAATTTATCAAAAGTGATATACTAGTATTATAGTTTCATGTGACTACATTGACCTAGAAGTGGCCATAAGCATAGTACGACCACATATTGACCATATATATTGGGAGACCACAATGATTACGCCACATGATGGAATCATATATATCACACACGAAGCATCTCCGGTCGATATCAATGTTTCATCATCACGATAACTAGGAACTCTAAGCAAAACAAATACTCCTATATTGGTTGAGTAATAATATGGGATGTGATCAAAGTGTCTAACTATAAGTTTTTAACTAACTATTTTCTAATCTCTCTTTCCTTGTATAGCTTTACATTTCCATGGTCGTGTATACTCTTAGCTCTGTCAAAATTCAGCATGTGTCGCATCCGATTGCAAGAGTATTATAAGAATACGTAATCTGCTCCTCGACATAAATCAAGGCTTATAATGAAAATAGATTCATTTTCATATTGCATATCATAGAGGTTTTTTCTTTTTCCTTTTTTTAAGAGGTTAATCCTTAGATTAATCTCTTGACCAATCTAGTGTCAATTCCCCGGAAGAGCAACCGAGTGTCAACTCCCTAGCTCGAAAACCCCTGTAAAGGTCTGATCGAAAACCTCAGTAGTTGAACATCCTCGTTGGGCCGCTGCCAAGTGTGATAAGGAAGGCGCATCATAGAGTTTTGAGTGATCACAAATTGAAGAACAACATGAGATCCATGTCATTCCACGCATGCACAAAAGTGGTGTGCAGACAGAAAAAGTGCAAGCTGATGAATATTAGCTATCGCACATATGGGAGTCTCCGCTTTCCACGAGGGCATTGAATCAAAGTGACCAATGAGCAACCCGTTATCGATATTCGATCAAATAATTCTCACATTGGATTGTCCCAATCACACCCACGTGGTGCACTTTTGTGAAGATAATAAATATGACGTGGGAATTTCACCCCTGCTTTAGGGTTATGACAGACATGGTTCATAGCTCATGTCATATAGTAGTATAAAGGGTTTATGACATTGATTTAAAATCAATTATGTTTATTAATTTCATATTATAAAAAAAAATAATTTCGGATAAGATTATGTTTCACAGAATCATTGTTACAGAATTTTCATATGAATTTTTTTTTTATAATATAATATTAGATAATATGATTGATCTTAAATCAACCACACATTTTCGATAATATAATTCAATATGACTTTCAAAACGTAAGAAAGCAAATGAGAAAAACGGGATCTAAGAAGTGACACAAACGAGAATCTCTTATGAAGTTTTTACTTCGTTAGCTAGTGCTAACGTATCAAAATTGTGCCATCAAATTCCACCTTGGGTAGGCATTAAATTTTCACCCTCAGTTCTAAGTTCTAATAGGCCTCTCAAGTCATTAGAGCATGTCCAATGATAAGAGATATTTTGTCATAAACAAAACTAAATTTTGATTAAAAAAAATAATGTCATGTTGCTATAATATGTCTCTGTTGTTTTAATGATAACATGTCATATTTTGGATTAAAAGAAATTATCATTTAATAAAGGGTGAGGATTGAGACACGTCAGTATTGCATTATCATATTGATGAGATGAGAAAAATATCTTTGTTATATTTCATGTCATATTAACGTGTCAAATAACTAAAGTTAAAATTTGACAATTAAAAAGAACACCTTGGAGCCATTTTTTTAGTATCATTGCTATATTTTGACTTTAACATCCTATTTATCTTATACATTGGACTTGGTCTTAGTTGATTTGAAAAATGCTTATATCCTTGAAGCTGCTGAAGGATTAACAAGAAAACCATCCTTTTTATGCTCCAACATTATCCACGACGAGAAGGAGACAACGTGGAATCCAAATTTTGACACACTTTCTACCCGATGACATGATTTTATTTTATTTGATAATGTCGCCTCGTATTTATTCTTTTTGATAAGATAAACTAAGATGCCGACTTGCAATGCATCTTTCTTTCGGTTGAAAAGATGACAAGCATAAGCTGCATTGAATATTACTCCTTCCTTCTATATCTATAGTATGATTATATTATCTTCCTCTTATAATTCTTATAATATATATATATATATTATAAATATAAATCTTATTTTCATATCAAATTACGTCTGATCGTCCCGCAACATATATTACATTGAAGTATGTAACCTATACAATCATTGATGTTTCACAATAAATTTAAAAAAAAATTACATTTGATCGTCGTTGCACGTATATTGATGCAAATTTTGATATAACTACTATCTGTTTGTGGAGACGATTAAATTTGAGAATTAACCTTCAATTTTGATGCAATATAAAAAAATTTGTTGAAAGATATATATTTTATACTCCTTCCGTCCCACAATAGATGCATCCTTTTCACATGACACGTATGTCGATGTAAAATTCGACATGGGTATAACGACGATTAAATGTTATTTTTTATAAATTTATCATGAAACATCAATAATTGTGTAAATTATATACTTCAACCTAATACATGTTGCAGGACGATCAGACATGATTTGATATAAAAATGAGATTTATATACGTATAAAATAATATAAAATACGTATATGTTATCTATTGTGGGACGGAAGGAGTAACATATATTAAAATTTTTTTCAATTTTATACGATATGTATTTTACTCCGTAAAGAAAAAAAACGACTCAATTAAAAATAAATTCGATTGAAAAGATAAAATACTTTAATTAAAATGTCCGACAAAGTTTTTTGTGGGGGTAAAATATAACCAATAAAATTATAACACCTCACACTCTCGTTTATTGCGGAATATAGATTCTTTTTAACGATTGAAAAAGAAAAAGAGATAGAGACATGAAAATTACGAAACTTCTCCAAGAAATTTTAAGAAGAAAGTTGATGGATGTTCTTCGATTTCCATCGAATTTTGTCATCACGCACAATTTTAGCGGACAAATCGTCATTATACTTCTTCTGGGATGAGGGACATATTAAAATAAATTACGGCACACATATGCGACATCATCATGTCATTCGTAGAAATTATATTACTCGAGACGTGCCGGTTGATTGTGAGATTCACAAGCCAATCTACAACATTATCACCAGTTTTAACATCAACCAGTCTCACGAGCTTATTTGATACTCGTTCCGTCTTATAATTATTATAATGATATATGTTTTGAGGTTTATTTTAATACGATCAAACGTTATTATTTTATAAAATTATTATAAGATATTAATGATAGATTAAATTATGAATTTTAATCATAAATAACTTTAAACTTTTTCTCATATCGTTAAGAATAATAATAAAACATATCGAATTACGTGTCATTGCAAAACTTGCGGTATGATAATCTAATCTGTCTCGCTCAGAAGCAGAAAGAAATATGACCAAGCTTTTCCATCCATGTAGATTCGTTACATGTCACTAAAATTAAAAAGATGCCACGAATATAAAAAGTTCTCAAGCACATTATAACCATAGTTATTAAACCCGAATCAATTCGATCGATTCAATCGGTTGAACCGTGACCCAATAGCTCGATCGAGTCAATTCCGATGAAAAATCAAACATACAATAGATCCGGATTGACCCAGTCAAAATCGGACCAAAACCCAGTGGTTGAACCAGTTCAACCAGAAAAAAAAATACTAAAAAAACTATTCAAAAAACCTAAAAAATATACATAAGTTATTTAAGTTATATTTTTATTTATATAAGATTTATAAATATATAATTTGACGAAAATAATATATTAATATTATAACAAATAAAATAATATCAAAACGATCGAATCGATGATCGAACCGACGGTTTAATCGATTGAACCAATGATTCATTTGCTGGAGCCTTGATCGGATTGATGACCGGTCCAATTATAATAACTATGATCGTAACATGACAACGTTGTAACTCAAAGCTACGGGGACCTTATTATTCTATGAGTTTTTTCATGTGTGGATGAAATTAATTGTGGCAAAAGGAAAAGATAAGAGAAGCACACTAAATAGTACTATGAATAGCTTTTTATATCTATTGCTATCATACCATTGGTTGACACATAGAATCCTCATCGAATCGTTATGCTAAGGAAGGAAAGAGTTGACAATGACTTTGTCGATGGCCCAAGTTTCTACACTTTTACCCTTTTTGCTTTGTAAAAAGAAACTGTTACACTTTTACCCTTTTTGCTTTGTAAAAAGAAACTGTTTGGGTGAAAACGGGGTTGGGAGTCTGCATTTGTGAGCGGAGGTATCTATATAGTGATAATTTTGTTGTTGGATTTCAATCCGGACTTTTGATCTACCGTCACGTTAGAAAATAAAAGACCGATTAGTCGAATTCGAGGAGGATTTTTTTGAGGATCGATTTCAATGTTTAAATCAATAAAAATATTGAAATCAATAAAAAATAGATGTCCGATTAATGATCCGCAGAATTGATAGTAAAAAAAGGATATTTATAAATTATCATTGATCTTTTATATGATTGATATCCATCATCTTCTTAAAAAACAAATAACTTAGATATTCATGATGTGTCATTAGGATTTTTCTTAAGATTCTTGACCTAATGATGTTGGACCTCGTTTTGTCTCTAACCCATCGTTGTGCAATAGTTTTGGACGGCCCCGACCTCACGGGCCCCGGCTTCACGAGCTTCGACCTCACGAGTCCCGACTTCACATAGCCGAGGCTTGGGACTTCACGAGCTACGGCTTCACGAGTTCTGGCTTCACGAGTTCCGACGTCACGAGCCCTAACTTCATATTATCTGGAGACTCCACAGATCCCGGTTTCACCGGTCACCAGGTTCTCTGTTCACTGTTCATCGGGTTCATTGTTCACCGGCTTCACCAAACACAAATCATAAAACATCTAAGCCCGATCTACTTTGGTGTTGGGGTCGAAGGTTCTCGAGGGCAAGCGGCCCAAGCCCCGACCTCGCAGGCCCGGTCTCCATCGTACCCCAAGTTTGTTCTCGGGTTGGTGGTACCCTGGGTTGCATCGTGCACGCCCCGTTCTTTAGATCCCCGATTTCCTGAGACAAAACCAGAGACCCCGGTTTCAGTGTTGGTTCCCCGACCTCGTAGCCGTTCGAAACTCGCCCCCGACTTGGTGTGTTGAACCCCGATCTCTGTCGACCTCGGTTTCGATCCCTTGGTTCTTCGAAGCCCGACCTCACGAGCCCTGACTTTGCCAAGTTCGGATCTCGCCAAGTTCGGATCTCGCCAAGTTCGGATCTCGTCAAGCCCGGATCCAGTTTCGCCAAGCCCGGATTCGGTTTCGCGGTTTTTCGATTTACCAGTTTCGAGAAATTTCAATCTTAAACCCCGATCTTGCAAACCGGTTACTCTTCGATCTCGATCTCGAGGTCCCGGTTTCGGTGAAACCCGGTTTCAGGTGTCTTGGTTTGCTTCCCCTGTTTCACGAAGCCCATATCGAATCCCGTCGTGATCCACTATCTCGGTTTCGAGATCTAGGGATTGATCCCCGATCTCGATCTCAATCCCTGGTCATGGCGTCTGCTGCAAGGATCGATCATCTCCGATCATGCATGTTTACCAACCCTCCCGATCTTGGGACTATCCCGAATTAACCCATCGACCCACAGCAATCGGAGCCCAGAGAGTACCGCCTCATCGTATTAACCCACACCGATCTCGTGGTCGGAGCCCGGGGTGTACCAATTTCAAAGAGGCGTAGACCCGATCTTGTGCAGAGCGGAGAGCCCTGATCTCGTGAGCCTTCATCACCGCCTCGATCTTGAGCCTCCCTTCCCGGTCTCAGTTTTTAGTTTCCCAAGAGAAGAGATCCTGGTTTCGTTCGGTTTCGAAGAGGTCTTAGACCAAAGAAACCCGATCTCACTGTGTTCCAAAACGAGGGACTAGATGTCGCGAGTTTAACCTAGTCCCTGGTTTCGAGAAAAGACCCGGTTTAAGATGGGTTGTGTCTCGGTGCCAACTTCCCAATTTTTCTAAACAGTTTTTGGGTCCTGAGCTCCCCGGTTTCGCGTGTTTTGGGATTTTGTTGCAGCTTTCAAGGCCCGTTTCGGAAGGCCGGAAACACCGGTCAAGCGACTCATTTCGCGAAACCCCATCTCAGGAGCCCAATCTCGTGATCAAACCAGTTTTGGACCTCTACACCCCATCCCGATTTCATCCCGATCTTGTGAGCTCACTCATCCCCCATTTCGGGTACCTGACTGGTTTTGAGCAGCTCATTCCAGAGGTCATTCCGACCGGTTTCGGTTTCATCGATAAGTCCCCGGTCTCGCTTTGCCTCAAAGTTACCAGTTTCGTGAAGGATCCTGGTCTCATATCGACTCGACTAGGTACTCGCGGACTCGCGAGTAGTTCGCCAGTTGAACTGAAGTTCACACGACCCATCGAATTGGAACTCGGGTTTTTAAAATTTGATACAATTTCACTAATTAAATATCATAATATTTTAATGATTCAATTCAAAAAATAAATAAATATGATAGTATATGATATTCTTCTTCTTATTATTATTAAAAATAATACAATAATACATCATAAATATCTAAAAAAAGAAAATAGCATTAAGGTATGAAAATAAACCTTCTTTTTGCATTTTCGATTTTTTGCACATAAACCTTCTCAATTTTGAAAATAAACATATGTCCCCCTTCGGAGGGGGGAGTTTTCTGCCACAAAAATATATATTTACGGGATGTACCAAAAATCAAGATTTTTTCAAAATTTAGGAGGATCCAAATGATTATTTTTATAATTTAGAGGATAAAGGATTAAATATTTTTTTCTCTCTAAAAAAATCAATATAAATGATTAATAATTCAAAATCAATGGAACCTTTCGAGTCGGTCTCACGAGTTTCAAGGACCTACTTGTCGAGTTTCACGAACTTGAATTTCACGCCGAGTTCGACTAGCGAACAGTTTTTGGGTTGGGTTTCACGGACTCGGGTTCAAACTTCCGGACGAACTACCCCACCCGAGTACAGCTCTACTAGTGACAAGAAACGCTTTACTGAATAAGAACACAGCTGAAATATATTAAAGCAAGCTTCATGGATCTGAGTTTCATCGGTCTGCTATACAAATATCAGAAACCCCTAAGCATTGATGCTCCAATACTCAAGATTCGCAGATGTACTTCTGCATGTTGCTCGAACAAATATCTGCAAACAATGGCGATGTCCAGCTAATCAGTCGCGGGACCTTGTTTGGCAAGCA
>JAOVYX010021429.1:0-15774 GCA_035668315.1 Drosera spatulata
GCTGGACCGTTTTATTATGGCTCCAAGCTTCTGGACATATTGAGAAGCAAGGTTGTTCACTTTCGCATCAGAACCACAGTAGCGTTGAATTCCTTCGATGTGCTTTTGCAATACATTCTCTTCTGGAATACCGAGATAAATCAGCGACATCGTCTGTTGCTGGATATCCTCACAAACATATGGCGTTTTTGGAGCACCTGGCCCTATAGCATCACCGTCAAGGGGTCCATGGCATACAAAACCAGCCTTATTCACATGTCGTTTATCGTTGTAAATTATGAGTGCAAGTGTAGGGCGCGCATAGAGACGCTTCACCACAAAATGGCATTGACAACCTCTCATCGATTGTGGTCTAGCAGCACGGTTGCGGGTATTTAGACGAAAACGCCGACTTGGGAGTACCTTGCCACCTTCCCCATGGTTTTCAGGGCCAAACGAACACCAATACCTTCACCAGTAAGAAACAAAGTAAGAGGAAAGACGGAAACTGACAGATATTTTACTATCAGCTACCTAAGCAACTGCAAAGGCCACACAAAAACTGTGTCATTCTACACAATTTATTAGAAGAAGCTGGAGCGGATAACTTAATCGGGGTGTCATTCCAACAGTTTGGCAGAAAACATATCATTACAAGTATATGGCCGCAGTAAAAATATGCGCAAAACGCCTATAACGCTTACTGTCTATATTCCAAATACTCATCACTCTTGTAACGTTTTAAGCTTCCTCTTGCTCGTTTCCTTCCCTTCTCTATGTGGAATCGAGTGGGACATTCGACCCTGCAACATTCTCCAATAATAAAATCATTGACCCGAGCATAAGGAATAACTGCAACTTCATCAGGGTGCTCCTTGGAGCCAAACTTGACCCATTTCAAGTCACTCGAAGAGAATTCCTCCTTTGATGGGTTCTGCACCGGTATCCTACCGACAGATTCAACTATTTCCATTCGCTTTGTGGCGGTAATTGCTGCTGTTCAAGTATTTCGCATTGTTAACTGTAGATTTTACTGCAGAAACGAAGAAGTATTGGACAAGTCAGACATAGTCTAAGCTTTGAAGAATATTGCACATCTAATATCAGAAAATGTAAAAAAAATACTACTCCATACTATATAATTATAAATAACTAGACGTGCACTCATAAAGTTAGAAGTTAGAACCCTCAATGCCGAATTGGGTCTCACTTGTCTCATTAAAGTGTGAAGTATTAACATTTTAATCAACGATCATAGACTATGTTCTGTGGTGGACTCCTCACTTAAGTACACCGGTTTGGCTCCCCTGTCCACAAAAAAACTGTAGAGATTAAGGTAGCACTACGTCTAGGCAACTCTTAGCCCCCTCGTACATTAAGTTCCCTTCCCCATCTGTTTTCCACAAAACTTCTTTTTGATCACCCCGTCAAATACATGATGATTTTCCAAACAAAGGCTGTTTCTAAATCCCAATTCACGGCCAAGCTCGAATCTCAAGTGCCATCAATGCTTACACCAGTGTGCCAACATAAGCATAGTTTATCTACGAAAAACACTTATTTTTCTTAGTCTATCATCGATGTCAAGACTACTCATCCTTGATCCCACCTATCATCCCATCCATCATTCACGTCATAACTTCGACTCTCAAATCACGGTACAAACCAAACGACCAACATAACATCAGATAAATGGCGAACTAGAACACTGTTAAAGGTACTAGAAATACCAACGAATTTTCAGAAACCTGTACCCCACCCACCCAAATACAGCACCAACCAAAGACACCCAAATACATGATCTGATGATCATGACCAAGATAGTAAATATCAAGATTCTAGGAAACACCAGGTGTATGAGGATGTATATCGGGTTGGCATTTTGCGGAATTGCATCATAGAATCATTTCTCACGAACATATCATGAAAATGGAATTCTAAGCGCCTTGATCACAAGGATTACGTCTCTATTGATCAAGAATCACTACTTCAAACAAAAAGTCAAAACCCTAACAATCATTTCATTGACATAGCTCGTAAACAAACAATCTACTCACCAAATCGAGCAGAATCACTACTTCAAACAAAAAGTCAAAACCCTAACCATTAGACTGCTTTGCAATTCATTACCAACAAGTACCAACACATATTATCCAACACCAACACCACTATCGCTAGCATTCCTCTCTCGCCATACCCATTACCCATATTCATTCTCATCTCCCAAAAATTCCATCCTTCATCAATCTCTGATTCGAAAACCAAAAGAACAAGAAAACCCAACTCTCAAAAATGCCAATTTCATCATATAAAAGGGCAAACGATTCAATCAAACAGCAAACGAATTTATCAATTTGAATAACAGCCAATTGCATATATCAATGAAACGATGGTGAATGAAGACAATTCACGTACTTATTTTGACGGCGGTGGCTCAATTGATTGACCGAATTGGTGCTGTATGTGCTGCTGTGCTTGATGGGTTCGATAGGGTTTGGGGGTTCCGCGATTTGGGTAATATGAGACACTTTGTAAGACTGATTTGTCGCAAACGACGCTCTTGGTCATTTTTTATCGCTCTTCTCAAGTGAAATCAATATGGAGAATGGATTGACTGCATCATAATTCATATTTATATTAGTAGGATGAGATGATTATGTTAGTAAAAGATAAACTGATATAAAATAAAAAATAATAATATTTTAATATTTTTATAAAAATAAATTTTAATATAATAAGTTATAATTTATTTAAGATATTTTAATATAAAAGATATTATAATTTTTTTGTGATAAAAAATATGTTTTGTTTGATATATAAAGATAATATAAAATCTCATTATGAATGGATTAATAAACTATTCAATATTAATCCAGAGGATTATATAACTCATATTATCATGTCGTGACAACGTTTGGTAATAAAAAGATAAAAATATTTCCTTCGTTTTGAATTAATCAAAATATTTTGACTCAATAAAAGAATTTATATAAATGTTGAATTTATATAGATTTTAATGAGAAATTAATATTTTTTTGATAATAATAAAATTTAATATAATATTTATGAGATGAATTATTAAATACATTATTTCAAATGAGATTATTTTATTGTTTTTTTATATTAAAAATTTATCATAAATATAAAACCATTTCATTTACTTTATTTTGAAACGGACCAGGAGGAGTACCAAACGAAAAGAAAATGAGAAAAGTTGGTAGCGGTGATGGTCGACATTGAACGACATCGGTCAGTTGTTCACGGGGGGCAATGATAGGCAGTGATCGAAGTGAGCGGAGACAGACGACAATCGGCGACGGAGACGAGCGACAATCGGTGGCGAGCGAAGGGCGTTTGTCGGCAATGATCGGTGGAGGACAGTGGTCGACGACGATCAGTGAAGAACGATGGTTGGAGGCGGGTGATCGGTGAAGGACGTTTTTAGTCGAGATCTCTTATTCCGACGAGAGGAATTATTAATGACAAGGAGATGCCAATTATAGTGAAGGGATAAGAGTCCTAGATGGGATTGTTAATCTCACATGTATTTTAGTTATTAATTATAAAATTATTAAAGTTTTATATAATCTGATTAAATATAAGATAAAAAAAGATATTTTTGTAAAATAAGATAATGTATATAGATCTTGTTTTCAAGTGTGAAATCTTTGATTTTAAGGATAGAAATGAAGCGATTTATCACTGATCCAATTTCAAATCAAGAAAAAAAAATCTATATATATGAATAATGGATAAACTAGTGTCAGATTAAATAAGATACAGTTCACAAATACTATATGTTGTTCAAGTTGAGTGTTCTCTCTTAAACCTTTTGCAACTTGTATAGAGAACAATAAAACCAACGCATACCATACCCAAAAAATAAAATAAAAATAAAATAAAACCAACGCATCAGTCTTTAAGAAAAGGGATTAAGGTCGTAATAGTAACAGTTGCTCGTGTGTTGATGCGGTACTCACAAAACTTTTTTTTCCCCTTTTTATTAAGTGTCGTGACAACGCATGGATCGTTACGATTACAATTTTAAAACGTTAAGAAAAATCATCAAAGATTTAATACAAATAATGATTGATATATGCTATTCAAATGTCTATTATCTTATCCATGAATCAAGAATCGAGAAATTGGAATGAATCGATGCCCGAGAAACCATGATTATATAGATCTTGCCATATCAATGTTTGATTTGCCGATTGATCCTATGTCATAGATTTTACATATCTCACACAATCTTATGCTACAAGCCCACAAGTTAGTTTATGGTTTACATGTTATATAAATTCCATGATATTTTTTTAACTCAAAAATATTACAATCGGCATTATTTCACATATATCAATACAAAGTCGACATTCATAAACGTTATCCCAATTTGTACAAGTTGGTCCAACAATGGTTGAAATGTTCTTTGATTTGGGATTTTCCCAAACTGGAACCGTGCCTCAAACTTACTAATTTTGCCTGTTAAATGATCTTTTTGTCTTAAAATCGAAATGCAACATTGTGGCTAGGGTTTCGTGTTCTTCCCCTTCTCGCAACTCCCAAATTCGATCCGATCTGAGTCACCGATTCGCAAATCACTCGAATCCCATCTCAGAAAATGGCTGCTCCAGCTGGTCGAGGCAGAGCCGATTACGATTATCTCATCAAACTCCTCCTCATCGGCGACAGCGGTATGTATACCTCATCTAGCCTCCGATTCCGATCTATGATTTATCTCATTGTTTCATGTTTTTGATTTGTGGGTTGTGAATTTTGTGTGTTCTATTGATTTGGGTTTGCGTGTTCTTAGAACTTGTGTTGTCCGTGCTTTGATTGGTTGATTCCTAATCGGGATTGGTTGAGGTGTTGGGGATGTGATCGCGGTGTTTTGATCTGGGGTTTTTGTGTAACGGTTGTACCTGCGGTGGTTTTATTGTGTTTGAAATGGGAACGAAGATTGATGTTTGGTTAAGAGATAAGGCGTGTTCGCGATTAATGCACATTGAAGTACGAAAACAGTGATGGTTTTAATTCAAGAGCCAATGCATGATGCTGCCTATGAAGAATCATTAGCTTATGGGTAGGTTTGAAATTCTAGGCTCCTATTTTTAGCATTCATGGATTCGGAATGCAGATGTCCGAGGAGTTTGGCATGCTCCCTTTTAGCTTATGGTGTTTAATGTTGTGACTTGTGTGTGTCTTGAAAAGGTATAGGTTTTAGTGTGGATGTGGTCTTGTCATTTCGTAAGAAATTGAGTAATGCGATTGGATGCCCTACGAGCGAGTTATAATCTAGGTATCATGTAAAGCTCTCGCATATGCTTATGAGTCCAACGCCCAGAATGCGAGGAAGAAGAAGTGTTGCACTTGATGTGGGGCATACCCTTTATGTCTTTAAGTAATCTTCCTCCGGTTGATTCTATAACCGTAATCAGATCTGGGATCAGGACATATGGTATGGTGTAAAATCGGCAAAGCGGATCCGAAGATGTGGGTTGATGCAATTTTGAGAATTGTTTGTCAGAATTCAATCAACATTATTTTAGGAGTGTAGAAATCAAAAGCTCTTTTGTGGCGTCATTCTTTATCTGTCATGATTCATTCATTTGTTGCCATTGCCATCTGTATTTTCTGTAAATTTATTTGGACAGTCCTGCTAATTTTCTCAATGTTTCGGACTCCAAGGAAAGAGTTTTGCTGTTTTCCAATTTATTTAACTTTGTGCAAGCAAGATAAAGATAGGAACTCTTAACTCAATTAATTGTTCGACGTGCTCTCGTTTCCCCTTTGCGCTCAGTGGGGGATGAGCGGAGTTATATGTAAATCATGTTCTCCTTTCTCTGCTAGGTGTGGGCAAGAGTTGCCTTCTGTTGAGGTTCTCGGATGGATCCTTCACCACAAGTTTCATTACAACCATTGGGTAAGTTGGTTGATTGTTTAGTTCTCTTTGGTATTGTTGGTTGCAGTTCATTAAAAAGTTTATAAATTTCACTTTAATCACCTTTTACAGTATCGATTTCAAAATAAGGACCATAGATCTTGATGGAAAAAGAATCAAGCTGCAAATTTGGGATACTGCTGGACAGGAGAGGTTCCGAACAATTACTACTGGTATTCAATTCTCTTAGATGGTTGTTAGACCTTTGCTTTCTGCATAACCTCCTATCAATGTCTGATACTTTTACGTGCATCACTTTTCCTGAAGTTGAATGGTGGGTTCCTATGAAGAAAGAAATACATCTAGGGTGTTGAGTGGTTGTATATGTAAACCTCGAACATTTTCTCAATCCGTTTCTTCAACAGCTCGGAGAAGTATTGCGCAACTGCCCTCATGTGTCATCACCTAGTGGAATTCCTCTTCTTCATGTTAAACGTGTTACTATGATGGTCTGAATGCATTTCTAGTTCTGGATGGGTGCTGATATTACAAAGTTAGAATTCAGAAGAGATCGCACTCCGGTTGACAATCGATAAAAGATATTCATTGTCTTCCAGACTATGGATTCTTGTCACAACTTCATAGTTAATTTCTTCATCACAGAAGAGCCTAGTAGGAGTTTCAGAATGTTAGAATGAGGAACCATGTGCCAATGATGTGGTTTCCAGATTCCAGAATCACTTCCCAATGCCTATCTCCAAGTTTCCTGATGAAACATTGCAGGTTTATCTCCAAGTGAGAGTTGAAGATGGGTCTTGATCTTTAATCCTTGTTCTCTTATAACATGCTTAATAGCTCCATAGTTTTTTCTTATCTTCTGTGTTGTCGACTCTTTCATGTCTGTGAGTGTGACTAGTTGGATTTTTGGACATCTTCATCACTCTTCTTTATGTCATGGATTTGAGAGGATACTCATGTAACTATTTCTATTGCAGCTTACTACCGTGGAGCCATGGGTATTTTGCTGGTCTACGATGTAACAGACGAGTCATCGTTCAACAGTAAATCTTACTTTCTGAATTATCATTTCTTTTGGCTAGTTTAGTGCAAAATATTGCTTCAGATTGTTGGGTGAAATGCGAATATGTAGTGTCTCCATTAACTTGGATGCTCTAATACTTCTATTTGAAAAACCTTGGAAGTCGTTTTAAGTGTTTTTAACAAGAGAGTAGTGGTTGTGCTTTTACTTAATAAATGATAATCCATGGAAGCCTATTTGCTATTTCTGTATCAGTAAATTTGCTCCCTGGATTGCAATGAGATGTCGTACTCGGGAAATTACCAATTAACTCTTTGGGAACATAATTTCTATTTCTGCATAGGCATATGAAACAATCCAGCCCATCGGGTAACACTTGGTAACATTGATGAATTGTATAGTGAATTGTCCCTTTTTTTTTAAATTTCGTAAATGCTATGGATCCCCATCAAAATGTTGTAGGATTTCATTACAAGGTGCGTAAGAATAATGATGAAATCATTAGGAGCCTGCCAAAGGAAAACTTCCCAGTTTTCTTCTTTGTAACTTTCTTTTATTGTAGGTCCTTTCTATTCATTTTCTTATATCACTTCGTAAAATCACCGCTTTAAATGTCTCTTTTTTCCTCGGCGATTGTGGTCAACACCCTTATTACTGATGCATTTTGTCTATCTTTATTTATATGTTTATTTCTTGATAGTTTTAATGCATCTTTATGTGACTAAACCTTGTCCAGCATCTACTATGCGAGAGAAAATGGCTCAGTGTTGTTACACTGTGTACTCTTTCAAAGCTCAAATTCAGTGTGTGGTTTTGTTTTTTTTTTTTTCTTTTTGCCTTTTCATAGATATAAGGAACTGGATTCGAAACATTGAGCAGCATGCATCGGATAACGTCAACAAGATTCTTATTGGCAACAAGGCCGACATGGATGAAAGCAAGAGGGTGAATTTGCATCTTTCTTTCTTATCAAGTTAAAACTTTCTAGCAATGCAATTTCGATTGTGATGGCATTTATTTTTTGTAGGCTGTACCAACTGCGAAGGGACAAGCCCTTGCCGACGAGTGTGGGATCAAGTTCTTTGAAACAGTAAGTAGACCTGCAATTGCTTTCGTGGTTTTAAGGAGACTTTTCAGTGATATATTATTTCACAGATGCGATATTTTAATATTTTTGCAGAGTGCCAAAACTAACTTAAATGTCGAAGAGGTGTTCTTTTCAATTGCAAGAGATATCAAACAGAGACTCGCAGATTCTGACTCCAAACCTGAGGTAATTGTAGATGGCTTACCCTCTTGGTCTTTTGAGTTCAAACTTCTGGTTTATATATGCTTGCTGCATGAATAGCTTTATCTGTGATTCTATAATGGGTGCTTCTCACCACGTAGTTTTGGCACACCATCCAATCAGATCTCTTGATTCCGCAATTTGAGTGTAATGAATGCAATCGAGCATACAAAAGCTGAAATTTTGAGTGGATAGTGTCACCATCATGAATATGGACGCATGGAGCTTTTCCTTTTCTTCTCTGATCTTAATAGACATTTCCTCCTTTAGTCGAGAGCTTGCATAAAGTTCTGTTAGACCAATCCCAAATTATCCTTATTTGTACTGGTGTTTGCACTCTTTGCGTAAATGTCTCTGGTCCTGTGTGGTAGTTTTTCAAACACCACAAAGAGACACGTAACTATGATTCAAGAAAAGAACGTCATACGATTGGTTGCTACTTGTTCTAAGAGAGGCGTGGTAGTTGACATAGACACTATTGTTCAATGCAGCCTAATGCAATCAAGATTAACTCTATGAATTCTGCTCCCGTCCAAGCTCAGCAAACATCTACTTGTTGTGGTTCATAAGTCAGATCAAGATATTGGAAGAGCAAAGATTCCATGGCTGGCAAATTTGGAAGAATTCCTTTTATATGAAGCAAATTTGTGTCGCAGGAATATTATTGTGGGGTACTTTGTCTTCGATCATTGTTTTCTTCATTTGATTTGGGATGCCGCATCATCCTTCTTGGTGTTTTCTTTTGCGCTGCTTTGTCTAGTCTGTCCTTTTTAGAAAGGCAAGAAGCGAAATTGTAATTCGAAATGCTGGCAGCATTTACTACCAACCTTGTCGACAGAGAGATACCTTATGTAAAGTTTCCTCCTTATTTTTGCTGCTGGAGGTATATTTTTCATCTGAATCCAATTATGAGAGTATTTTCCTTTATGAAGGTATATTATTTTCTCCTGTGTTTGATACTACCCATGCTAGGCTCATCTTCTGCGTTCGTCATAACATCATGAACAAGACTAGTGGTTAGAAGTTGAATGTTGGTCACTTCAAGACGAGACGGGGCTCGAACTTTCAACGATTGTTGGTCGGTGCACTAGTCGCAGCGGGCACCCCTACGAATTTTGTCATTGTGAGCATGGCCTGCGAGGATTATTGACCATATGAACAATTGCTTAGATGATCACGCCAATTTATAGATTGACCTCATTTTTCCGCCAATGGTATAAGTTCTTACAATTTCTACCCCTGCATCTGAAATATGTAAAATTCAAACAAGGGGGACAAGAATTATACACCACTACTGTGATATTTACTATTCACATCAAATAGCAGTAACATCTGGCTGTGAAACATAATGCGAGGAGGAATTTCTAATCTATCTTATCGTGTATGGCTGCTAGCTCACTCAACTATAGTAGACAACATTTTGATTCACGCCGAGGTTATGAAAAATATGAACCATCTCGTGATATATAAACCAGTAGCATGCTGATGATTAGCTAGAGCAGAAAGAGTAGCAGTAAACTGTCTGCAGAGCAGTGAACTTGGACAGCACAGTTAAATTCGCTCCTGATATTTCTACAAAGATGGCATGTAGCATACATTTACATCATTTTTAAAGGTCACTGCTAAAACAAGAAGCAAGAAGCCCAAACAAACTCGAGACACAAAACATTCATTTAGTCATCCTACCCCAAAATGTAACCACCACAAAAGAAATTCTGTCAGATCCACAAAAGATCACGCCGAGCATTCAAGAGCAGGAGGACTAAGGTTACAGGCTTTATACAGGCATGGATACCATGCGACATCCGAGGCAGACTCCCGTTTGCCGGATTGAAGTTGGTTCAAGAGAACGGTGTCCCTTCACCCTTACCATAAATTCGCTGAAGTTCTTGAGTAGCCGCCAGGAAAGATTCTGAAAATTGGAGATTCAAAGAAGAAATACATAAGGGATACAGATTTCTATTATCTGTGTTTTAAGGAAGCGAATCTAGAGATTTGGATTATGTGAAGAAAGTTGAACATTCGTGAGGAAGCTGTTTCTCACAATTAAGACAAAAAACATGATGCAATTCAAAATACTGTATCATAGACGACTATGGCCTCACCTTTCCAGAAGGTGAAGGCCTTCTGATCTATTGGTGAGCCAGTGATCGTCTGAATTACATCGAATAACAAATTCTGAGGTGTGCTTCTCAGCTCCTGAACAACACCATAGATTGTTTTGCCGTTCTCAAAGTAGATATGATTATTCGGATGCTTTGTTTTGCAACTGGCATGCCGTTCAAACTCGAAAGCACTAACAACCTAGAAAAACAATGCAATCCGAGTGAGGCAGTAAGACGCTCGAAAAAAGGTCACTGAAACCAGAGAGACCATACTAGACTTACCTTTGAGAAATTACATGTTTGGCATCCACATAGATATCCAGAACCTTTTATTACACTACGTAGCTCCTTCTGAGATCATATTCATAGCAAGGTTGATAAAGATTAATACTTAAGTAAGCATATCATATCATATTATGACAAGATTTTACCTGTCTTGACCCAGCAATGTATTTTACTTGAATCCCATCCAGCATACCAGTTGAAAGTAAACTTCTGACATTTGCAGGGAATGTATTCGGTGGCACCCTCTTCGATGATTTTTGTTCCTCTTTCTTCTTGGAGGAGATGTCAGAAGTGGAAGCAGTACTCGCAACTGTATTAGCATCCACCAAGCCTTTCTGGTCAAGTGTATCTGATATCTGAACAGATGGCTGATCCGTCGATATGTCATAGAATCTCCCAGAAGCCTTTGCGTTGTCATTATTATTATTTCCACCAAAGCAAATGATGTTACTCCCTACCTTGTCAAACAATCGGCCCATCGAAAGACTATCGCCAACTCCGATAAAATTAGATAGGCCTATAGATATTTCATCATTTACCTTGTAAGTGCTGCTTGCTGATAAGCTACCATCTGTCCTGCCGACAGACTGACCCATGAAATTGATATTAACATCCTCCTCACTGAAAGTGTTATGACCTGTTAATAAGTTGTTGCCATCCTTGCAATTAAAGGATTGACCAATAGACATAAAAGAGTTCGATTGTCTAGTTGATATACTAGTATTGTCCCCTCCACTGTATGCAAGACCCATTGATATGGGACACTCATCCTGGACCCGTCTTACTTGAACTTTCCCATTTCCTCCATAATTGAGGCTTGGCCTAGGTTCTCCCACGTTATGCGATAAAGATAAACCAAAAGGGAAATCATTCTGAAAGTCAACAACACCACCTTTTCCAACCACACCAGAGTTCCTAGCACTACTTGATGAAGTAATTCTGTCATCAAAGTTCACAATCCTTGCAGCTTGATCAGGAAATGTACCAGTGGATGGGTGGAAACCGGATATATTGCCCCAAGGAAAGAGATTTTGACATGGGATCCCAGGAAAAGGGTTGTTACTGGGAACTCCAACAGCTTGCTTCTTGTTTGGTAGAAACCCATTCTCTGTGCCTTCCAGGAGCCACTGATGGGCACGTTTGGGCTCAACTCTGGATGAAGTATCATGAACCATTCCCCCTTTGGCTAAGCGAGCGTCATCCTTCTGCATCCACAATCCGTTCTCTTGGAAGACCTGTAAAGGTTGTAAAAGCAAACTTAAGAGCTCAAACAGGGCTAGCTATATCATGCCTAAATATTTCATGGTACTCTAGACAACTACAAAAGATCAAAAAAAAAAAATACCATTCTGTTCAATGCACTGCAACACACACTAAACTTCACGAACTAATCAACCTTCACAAAATCCATCAAGCCCTTCTCGCACGCAGTCAATGCAGAGACATCCCTTTATTGATCAACAACTTCCTTATTCCAACAGCTTGGACCTATGCACAAATTGTGGATATCATTCATCATACTCCATCAGTGCTACCCAAACAACATCAACAGAACTTCACTTCTAGACCAAATCCAAATTGCATGACACAAAATATCATCATCGGCATTTCCACAAATGCCCTTTACACTTCCGATTGGCGATCTTTTTGAGCCCGAGCAAGCATTATCATTCAGTTGTTGATCTCCGCACAAAAATGGTCGGAATTCGAGCAATGCGACGAAACCCTAGACTCAGCAACTAGAAATCAGGGAACGGGAGATGATGAAAAGATAAAGAGCTACCTCTGAATGCCGTAGCAGCGATCGTTGGAGATGCGTCGGAGTCGGAGCAACGCCTGAGATCGAGAGAGAGAGAGAGAGAGAGAGAGAGGGAGGGAGAGAGTGGGAGTGGTGGTCTGGTGGGGTTGATGGGGTCTACGGAGTGTACGGATAACGGAGAATGAAATGGTAATAGTAAGTCTCGTAAAAAACGCTAATGGCTTAATTTTAAATAATATAAAAGTATTTATTATAATAATTATAAGAAAACTAATAAATATATCATAATTGATTTGATTTTATTATCTGATAAAATTTTATATAAAAAACATTATATTTATTTCATAAAGATTTAAATAAAAATAAATATTATTATTTTTTCTCGATTGAGTCTCTATTTACACGCATTTGATCGTACACGGGGGTTGAATCCAGTCCGTTCATACCTGCAATATTCGAAAATTTTGAGAATTTAGAAACGAATATATAACGTTACGATTTTAAAATAAATAATATTTAAAGGTTATCTATTTAAATTCAAGAAAATATTTGATTATTAAATCAAATATGACGGAGATATTTAAGATAATTAAATGATTGTTGCGACGATGAAAATTACGAACAAATAACGTTACAACGATATAACATTATGAACGTTGCACGATAGGGCCATTGATTTAATCCCATAAATAATGGATTATGATTCGGGAGGTGATAATTTCGTATATGGGATAACTCTATCGATGCAAATAAATTATCGAAGAGTTGATATTACGAAATTGGGTGAATAATGGATTGAACGAGACGTATCGTGAGATATTAACCTAGATGTACCTAACTTCTCCACTTCCCCGCCACTTCCACTCCACTCTCCCCACTTCAACCGCTTCTACCATTTTCCTCACACTCCCACCCTCAGCCACCATAAGCCGCAAAATCTCTGGCCACCAAGGCCGCCATCATCTCATCATCAAGATCACGCACCGCTCATCATCATCATCATCATCGTCTTCGTCACCTCATCATCACTCCATCATCGCCATCGTCTCACCATCAACATCGACGTCACAAGAACAGGGACAGCGACAGCTTGAAGCAAGGATCAACACTGACAGTTCGATCAGAGAACGTTAAAGGATCCGTTCGTGTGATCCTGTGCGTCGAGGATCATCGTTAATCGAGGTAACCTCATTCGTCCGAGACGTTTCTTTTATTCGATCACACGCGTTCTTTGCATCCGTGGATGTTTTGGGATATGTTTTGATGTGTTTGATGTGTGAAGAATGGGTTATATTCATTTTAATGACGATTGAAGGATCCGTGTGCATTGGACGGTAGCTTCTCGATGTTCTGGACAACAGAACAGTCGTAGCCGCGATCATCCTGGGCCGCGCCCGCGACGAGGGAGAAAAATCTGGGATTTTGGTTCACAGGTACGTCGCGTCCGCGACCACCCTGAGTCGCGACCGCGATACGGCCAGTCACGATGGCGACGGCCTTCTGGTGAAGGAAAACAGTGATTTCGTGCATCGAACCTTAAACCTAAATGCGTATTTGAAATATATAACCCATAAGCATGGAAATATAACCTTAAACGTGCATACACGATCATGTTTGACATGTGGTGGGGTATTTGGTTTCAAAATGAACTAGAATGCACCCTTATAATGTATATATCCTCATGAGAAATAAATGAAAGCGACCGATAAACGATTAATAAAAAGGGAACGGAGGATGTGGAGCATAGTTACACTATCCATGTTAACTAATGAAAAGCAAACGCACAAGAAATATCGCCTCCTTGAACTGATAAGGACGGCATTGACATCCTTTGTGGATCCGTTGGATCATTAGTCGTTTTCCTTGAAACTATTGAGAAGGTCGAACTTGATGTCTCTTTTTTGATCCATTGCGATCATCTGTTGTATTCCTTGAATAACCTTGGTGGCTTTTTTAGAGTCATTATACTCCAATATAATTCTCTGAGTCAACGTCACGGGTGAGAACTAGGTAGGGAGCGATGGACAACCCCCATCCACTTTGCATGCATGCAGCGGCTTCTATGCCGTTGTGACGGGGCCACGGTTGCTCTCTGCAGGGAGGCCCAAATTATCTTAATGCTGACAAATGATACCTCATTGAATGCGCACAAGAAGTACAAGGCGACACACAAAGTAGGCAGGTGCGAAAACAAAATCTATTGGATAGCCCGGATGACGATTGACATTCTTATCTCTGTATTCCGAGTTGGTCATATATTTGGAGTTGTCGCTTTTGAGTCAAGTCAGGAACCCTAAATAAATACAAAAAAAAAAGGAATGACTTTTAAAAGAGATACGAAGCCATGTAAAACAATGTAAATGATGCTGGTTGATATGGCGCCCATATTTTCATATATATATTGGGACTTTCGACGGTCGTCATAACCGCTAGCGAAAGTTCCCTATAATTGGGATTCATACACCTGAGGTTGTTGAGTTTTAATTGCAGGTATGCCCCCAACAGCACTTGAAGGCTCTTAGTGAGAGTTGTATGCATATAGATGAATCCACGTACTTTGGATATTATGACAGAGATGCCTATTTTGTTTAATTTAATAATCGATGTGTATTGCTTTTGCACTAATGCTGTAACTAAAACAGGTATTCGAAGTTGTAAGCTATGACTGTGACTACAGTTTATAGTTTCCTTGACATTTATACCTTTAAACCCATTCGATTTATTTGGATTTGTCACGAATTGGATTCGTAATCACATAACGTCCATGTATCTTTCGGTACGAAAAATCAGAAAACGTTACAATACCTCTGAGTTTACCAATTGCAACAATTGTACTTCTCATGGCCTTGTTCACTGGAATTCCTTTTGATTTTGTCCCCCTTCGTAGTAAAATCAGACCTCATCGAAGTTATCTGCCCAAAGACAAGAATGCTCACACGTCACACTAAATAAGTAGTATTATCTGATTCTTATGTTTCAATATGAATATAATATTTTTTATATGTGTATTTATTGTTATAACATATGTGTTATCCTAATTTTTTTAAAAAATTATTAATAATTTAAATTACGTACATCAATCGAGTCAATAAGATACTCTATCGCATAGCTAAGATTGAAAAATGAAATTTGTTAAATACATGATGAATAACTAAAAGTCTAAAACAAAAAATCAAAGATTATATTCTCTCCATTTCAATTTAAGTACAATCGTTTGACATGACACATGTGTCGATGTAAAATTTGACACGCGTGTAGCGACGATCAAATGTAATTTTTTTATAAATTTATCGTGAAACATCAATGGTTGTGTAAGTTACACACTTCAACCTAATACCTATTATGGGACGATTATACGTGATTTGATATGAAAACGAGACTTATATTCATACGTATGTAATAATATAAAAATATATATATTATAATTAAATCGAGACT
>JAOVYX010021430.1:0-44785 GCA_035668315.1 Drosera spatulata
ATGCACGGAAGCAAAGATCGTGTGTGAACGAATAAAAGAGGTGTGTCGGACGAGTGAGGTTACCTCGAACGTGTTTGATTTCCTTGATACACACGATCACACGAATGGATCCGTTAACGTCCAATAAAAAAGCTACCGGTGTTGATCCTTTTCCCGGCCTGCTGCTGCCCTTCGTCTTGTTGCATCGATGATGATCGTGAGATGATGACAATGATGGAGTGGGATTGATGAGGGGACGATGAAGATGATGATGTTTGATGCCTTGGCGTGCTGTTGATCGTGATGAACTTGGTGGCGGTTGCTTGCTCCTGTTGGTGGCTGCTGGTGTGGTGGTGGCAGGTGAGGAGTGTGGTGGTGTGAGTGGTGAAGGGAGTGGGAGACAATGAAGGGAAAGTGGCGGAAGAGTGGAAGGAAAAGGGAGGGAAATGGTGAGTTAGGTAAGGTGGATGATTATCCCACATTTCGTCCCACGATACGTCTCGTTCAATCCATTACTCACCCAAATTTCATATTATTATTCCATGAAAAATCTATTTGCATCGATAGATTTATCCCGTCTATGAAAATGTGGCCTCCCGAGTCATAATCCGTTATTTTTGGAATTAAAATCGCTAGCCCTTACACGCAACGTTTATAACGTTATAACATTGTAACGTTATTCATTCGTAACGTTTATTGGCGCATTCAATTTATCATCCCAAAATAATCCATCGTCATATTTGATTTAATTGATCAAATATTTTCTTAAATTTAAATATATAACCTTTTAGCACGATTTATTTTAAAATCGTAACGTTATATATTCGTTTCTAAATTTCCAAAATTCTCGGGTATTACACATCTATACAACCTCACTTCCAACAAAACGAATTCTGATCTTTGCTTCTAATATTCCGAAATTGATCAGTAGTTCACCCAAGTGGACTACGAACGATATAGAGCTTAGACCGGTATTGCTGGCTTTCAAATTGTTCTAGCAAGTGGACATCACGATTTGGCATACGTGGGTTTGCAGGTACTAACGAGATTCGATTCTGGCAGGGGGAGGGGTGTTATAAACTACACTTTGGATAATGCAATCTCACTTCAAGACACAAGAAAAGGAGGTGCAATGGTTCCTAATATAGATATCTTCTCTTGTATTGAGTCCATGGTAATTAAACTGGCTGAGATATACGAAGGTGCTATTATAGAAGATATCTGTCTTCGGTGCTATCATAATGGTCTTGAAGAACTAGCTAAGAAATCGTCGGTAGACAACGATAGTGCTCTCACACTGATAATCGAGATCTACAGTAAATATGGATGAACCATGAGGTGAAGCAAATGAGGGGGACTCCCAGCCTACAACAGATGGGAGTAGCCTCTAGGTTGGAGAGCAAACCAATGTGGAGGTTCAGCAGAACCCCCTGAATGATAGACCACAGTCTGTGACACTTATGTCTATCGGCTTTCTTAAGCCTATGTGACTCACCCGTCCTCTCTTACCTTCTACGAACCAAACAACTCGGCATACTTCCTTGCTTCTTGAAATCTACCCAACGGCACTATGCCTATCTACTGCGATGGGTGGCAAGCGAAAAGTCACTAAGTAGAGTGGAGGGGGGGGGGGGCTACTTCTTTTTCTCCCGAGATGGGAATAAGAATATCCCTAGTCGTTTACCTGGAACCTGGAAAGAGAAGACCATTGTCAGCATTGCCATTGAATGAGGGCTCTTGGTGCATTAGTAAGGACAGACGGAAATGGCGTAACCGCAGTAGGAGGAATGACCGGTGATAGTCTTTCCTTGCTTGCAGTTGAATCGAGATTGGCATTGGCAAGGTTTTCTGTAGGAGGCCGACAAAGGTGTACGGAAGAAAAGGCAGGAGACCTCTTTGAATGAGGAGGGTCACTCTTTAGAAAGGACTCCCACACCTAAACACGGAATAATCAGACAAGTTCAATTCCACGTTGGAAGCCTACTCATATTTAAGAGTAAGAGATAGGCTGAAACTCCCCTTAACGTAACGGATAGAAAGCATCCGATCTTCTTGAGACCGTCCTTTCTTATGTGAATGTCGATCCTCCGTCAGTTTATATACAGAATTAGTTATTAGTTACAGGCTTAGCAGGCTCTAACGGCATGACAATTGGCTTGGTAATCCTCTTGATGTTAAAGATCCTCCTAGACCTTCTACTTCGATCCAGGAACATACTAACAATAAACCAACTCTTCCTATCGATAGGACATACTTTTAAGAAGAAATCCGTCCGGACTAAAACTGGGTATTTGGAGTTTCACTCCTATGGGCTTAGGTCTTCCCTTCGACCAGTAATCATCAATCTATTCTTTTAAAGAAAAGGAACCACTCAACAAAGAGCGAAGTCGTTGGCGAAGGAAGCCTACTATACGTATACTAGATTAATAACCGGTGAAATACAAAAATAAAAATAAAAAAATGAAGCCCGGTCAGAGGAGTTCATCACACTAGACCCTCTTCCCCGGTTGTTCAAAACAAAACAAGCTCGATTTCGATTTTTAGTTGAATTGAATTGATAATGATGGCGGCGGCGAGGGAAGAAAAAGGGAGAGTGTGTTGGGGGAAAATCAAGGATTTTTATCCTCCCAATTTTACCCTTTTGGAACAATTGAAAATCCTTTTAGATGGAGGATAAAACACATTCTTTTGGAACAATTTTACCCTTTTGGAGAGTGTGTTTGATTATCAATTGAAAAGTCAAAATAAAGAATGTGTTTTATCCTCCATCCAAAAGGGTAAAATTGTTCCAAATTGAAAGTCAAAACCCTAATTGATCAAATAAAGATTAAATTTTGTCAAGTTGGATGATAAAGGAATGGGGGTTATGTGCTTCTTTTTATTGTTGGTTGATACTCTAAGGGTATTGTGCTATTTTTCCATGCATATATAATATTCTAGTCAGACAAAAGTTTAGGGACGATTTGAAAATGAATGAAATAAAAATTATTAAAAATTATTTTAGTCAGACAAAATTTTAGGGACGGTTTACTTTTTATGGTTTGTTTTCTCTGATGGTTGCATTCAAGATTTTTTTTATTAAAAATTATTTTATTTTATGAGGTGTTTTTGATTTTTATTACTTATTTCTTGTTATTGTTATTGATTTTTGTTTTTATAGTTTAAACAATGATCTAAACAACCTCTTAGTTAATTACTCATATGAGACCGAATCTGTATACAACCGTGATTATGAGAAAATTTGAATTGCATGGGAGCATAGGTGAGTAAGGGTAATAATTCCATAAAAATCGAAAAAAATTTCGATTTCGGTTAATCAAATTAAATTCGGTTTTCAAAAAATAAAAAACCGAAATCAAACCGAATTTCATCAGTTATTTCACTTTCGGTCAACTGAAATTCAGTTCGATTTCAGTTATTTATCGAATTTTCAATTTTTAAAAATATATTCAATATAATCAATATATATTCATGCAAAATTATTAATTCTAAGATAAAATTTTAAATCCATTACAGAAGGAATAAAAAAATTTATAGAGTTCTTAAAAAATTAGCCATAAACATCTTTTTTATAAATATTTAACAAATAATTAAGATATGAAAAATTAATTATATTTCAAAAACTCAAAACATAATAATTATTCGGTTAATTCGATTGATCAAATTTATCGAGTTTTTTGAGAATAAAAAACCGAAACAAAAACTGAATAAAGATAGAAAATTGAATAGCGAAAATCAAAAATCGAATGTATCAAAACGAATTCGTTATTTTGATTTGATTCTATTTGATTCGGTTCGATAATTTTTATGGGGTGAGAGTTGGGGTTTTGAGACGTTGGGAGACTTTATTACAAAGAGGTGGGACCCTTGAATGTGGTGTGGGGCCTACTTCAAGACGACAAATAAGATGCTCCCTTCGGTTTTGGTGTTCTAATTTCAAATTTCCAAATCATCAACGGATACAGATTTTATTTTTTTTTTGTTTTTTTTGTTTTTTGGTAAGCTAGCTTTTGATTTCGTTCGTTCGGATTATGTTTATTGATCTTATAGTACATTGAATTTAATCTCTACATCTTCTTTCACTCGACTGAGCACATGTGGAGTACTTTTTTTTTTTGGACCCTATGGAGTATATATTTTAGTTAAACATGATTTTACTCTGCGTGTTTATGAAATTTTTATTGAAATTCTGCCATCAATAGGTAGTTGGTAAAATTAATTGTGTATCTTCAATGAACGGGTAAGTATATATCATTGTATCAACCAATAGATCTTATAATGATTAATCTAGACACAATAACGAAAATATAATGCAATATGCAACGATAATCATAGTCGAGATATGAGTTGGACTCACTTTACTTCTCACTCTGATGCAAATGGATCTCATGACAATCGTCTTTCAATATACAACGACTAATCATACTTAAATAGAAACACTCCAAATTCAAGTACACAACAGTTATATTCGTGTCTCGAACTTTTTCATATGAACGAGATTTATGACGACGATAAATGAACGACTCATGCATTTTGATCATCGAAGATGCAATATAAACAAGAAGAATTTATGTTGGAGTCTCACCATCTATTCATTAGTTGCAAAATGAATCACATAGTTTGGTATTTATAATAGAAGAAGAGACACTCATAGGCCTGGAATCATACCCTTTTATTGGGATAAATATCTCTTCTCTTAAGTCATAACTTTTTGACTTAACCAACCTTTAATCATATTAAACAGTAAACTTTGGATATTGATTTCTTATTCATTCGAAATTGGTTACGAGAAAATACATATACTACGTCAATCTATTCGAAACGTAGATTTCAATCAATCCAACTTTATTTCAATTCGACGATTAAAACTTGTTCAAAATCATGATAAAAGTGACCAATTTTCAACATAGCAACATTAATATAAGGGGAAAAAACGGATTTGTATTATTTTACTCATGTTATAGGCTCGGCTATTTATTCTTGGGTTTTAATCTCAACCATTGAATTTTAATTAGACACACATGTGTTATGACACATTTCCTTCAAGCCTTAACATAAATATACAATAATTATATTATTGGTATTTTATCTTAACGTAAATCAGGCATAGTTTATAATGACGTGGTTTTGATTTTAATGAGGAGGGATATAGTACCAATAACTTTATTGGTATTGTTGATATTTTTATTTTGTTTTTATTTTACTGACTGATGAGATATAACTGTTTGATATTGATTTCTACTCTTAAATGGATGAAAAAAAAAACCAGAATTTTTTTTATATTTTTGTTTCCTATTTCACTTTCGTGCAGTATTCAAGATACCATTTACAATAAAATATTTTATTTCATGAAGTGTTTTTGATTTTCGATACTGATTTTCTATTTTTGTTATTAACTTTATTTTTCACAGCTTTGGATAGTGATGATAAATAGCCCCCAAGTATCCATGGTTTTGGATTTGATGGCCCAATGGTTTTGGATTTGATGGTTTTAGTCTTTTTTTTTTTTTTTTTTTTTACAACAGCAATGGATGAGTTGACAAGGGTCACTCAGGAAGAGGTGCCAAGTTTATGTTATTTGTCAATGATATTGTCTTTATCGATGAGATAAGAAACAGAATGAATGAAAAGTTGGAAAGATGGCAAGAAAGGTTGGAATCAAAGGGCTTTTGATTTAATCAAACTAAGATAGAGTACATGGAGTGTAGATTTAGTGTAGTCCCTGATGCATCAGACTCGACAGGTCGGATTGGCTCAGAGATGACCCCAATCACATAATCTTTCAAGTATCTTGGATTAGTGATACAAGGGAATCGAGAGATCGACGATGACATAGTCCATCGTACTAAAGCAGAATGCAGAAATGGAGAGAAACCTCGAGCGTGCTATATGATAGGAAGATTTTCTTAAGATTAAAAGGCAAGTATTACCGCATGGTGGTAAGGTCAGTTTTATTATATGGAGTAGAGTGCTGACCCATTAAGAAAACTCAAGTTAACAAAAAAATATATGACAGAGATGACAATGTTGCGATGGATGTATGAGGTCACCCTCAAGGATGAAATCTCAAACGGAAGGATTCGAGAGAGACTTGAGTTCTATGCTATTGAAGATAAGATGCGGGAGGCACGACTAAGATGGTTTAGTTATAACATGCGCAGGGACCCAAGAGCTTCGGTTAGACTTTATGAATTCATCGAGTTAACGAGAAGTAGACGTAGTAGGGGAAGACCGAAGAAGCATTGGGGTGAAGTACTTAAACAAGACCTAACCCTACTCGGGCTAACAAATGACCTTACTCTTATTAGGAATGTTTAACGCGATAGGATTGAGCTTTTCAGATAGTATTAGGTTTAATTGCTATCTTATGATCGAAATAACTAGATTTTCAATATATTGTTATTTTCAATTTTATTTTTACTGTTATTTTTCTATTTTGATCAGGATTGTCTTATTATTTTTTAGCATTGATTTAATTATATGTGATCTTATGAGATTTTCAGATGTTTTGGGATTGTTTGTGGGGGGTTTTAAGAAACAGTTTTTCTATTATTTGCATTAAAGATAAAACTACATACATCCTGTCTTTTTCATATCGTGTCTATGATGAGATATTTGGATTGTTATTGTTGAATGTACAGTTGCATAGAATTATGTGTAAAATAGTGATGGTGCTTCTATAAAATGAAACTAAAAATAAATCACTTCAGGAAAAAAAGAAAACCTAAATAAAGTATCCGCAGCCGGGGTTATGCCTCCAAGCCATGCCCCATGGTTAGATTAACATATCACAATTTCATTTTTTTGGTTGCCACTGCGGAATCTTGTCTTCTTGTGCTATACATTTATATATAAACTAACTAACTGGCCTTTAGGGGGAAAAAAATGTAAATGTGCCTTGATTTACATTGTCCTTGAGGGGAGTCGGCATTCGATTGACCAAAGGATTGTTCCTAGAAATAACTTTTTGAAAAAAGGTAGAAAATAAAAGTACTATAGTTTTCGTGTTTTTGCAACGTTTAACGTCAACTTTGAAAACGCTTCAACCGTCTCCTATTTGTTGGATTTCTAAGTCAACTAGAAATTTGTTGGAATAAAAAATGGGTTTGACGAATTTGCACACTCAGTGATAAAGGTGTGCATGGGACAAGATGATCCGATATTAAGCTATTTCTCATCCGGTCCCAACTAGTTCAGTACCTAAAAAATGCCTGTCTCATCCCGTCCTGAATTTCCGAAATCATTTTTCCAAGTTTTTTGTATGGGAATCCGTATTTCGAAACCATCGGTACCAAAACAAATATGAATAACGAGATTTTGGGTTTAATACTGAAAGCTTGTTCATGGACAACAAATTATAGAACATACTTAAAACATGCTTATTAATATTGTTGTTCTGCTGCAACAGTTGTAAATTGTCGATGGTGAGAAATATGATGATACAAATCCTGAAACAGAAGTCTTTGTGGGGTGTTTGGAGGAGAATGAGAATAAGAAGCTAGTTTTATTGTTATTGTTGCTTTTGGTTGCTGTTTGTGTGATTCATGCAACTGGTCTTTCCATTGCTTTAAATAAAAGTCCATGAAGAGAAAGAACATGTATCTTAAACCAATATGAATAACATAAATATACAAGTCCTAGTCTCGAATACATGTTAAACTTTAAAATTAGTAAGTGATCACATTATTTTCCTAGTTTATATATAAATAATATTTCGCTCGTCCCGATTTAATTACAACATATATATATATATTTTGTATTATTATATACATATGAATATAAGTCTCGTTTTCATATCAAATCACGTCTCATCGTCTCGCAATATGTATTAGGTTGAAGTATGTAATTTACACAACCATTGATGTTTCACGATAAATTCTCAAAAAACTATATTTGATCGTCGTTGCACGCGTATGTTAAGTTTTGCATCCATATCATGTCAAATGATTGTACTTAAATTGGGACAGAAAGAGTGCTATATAGATTGAAATGTAAAAAAGGACACTTGGTCCGGTACGGGAATAACTAGTCCGGTTCCATGCGAATTTCCCCTATCAGACCAACTTTTTCGGTTTCTATTTTGTTTGTTCCTGTACCGACCGAAACCAACCGGTACGAGATTCCTTGCGGTTTCGGTCCGGTCCGGTATCGTTCGGAAATATTTGCTAACCCCTACTCGGTGCTACATACCTCCCGCATCTTGTAGGAATCATTGGTAGGACAGATCGAACTGGAAGATGATCTCATGACGCTTAAACACTCGCGTACCAGATTGAGATGAAGGGTACTAAAACTTTGAGCCTCATTTGAGCCTTTGGGCTAGAATGCTGAACATTTTTGTTTCATCATACAAGATCACTTATACATCGTATGTACGCCAATAACAGAAAGAGTTTCGAACAATAGTGCTTGTATGAGAGAAAATCGTAGTCAGGACGAGTCCTCCGGTCTTATTTCTCAGAACTTAGTTCAAGCGCATTTGGATTCCAGAAAATGAGAAGCACATCTATATGAACAAAGAGATGTTGCATACCAAGAAATCAAACAGCAAAATCGTATTATGATGCAACTTATATATTGATATTGAACCACTAATTCTTGCTTTGTCCTCTATGTATGCTGTAAATAAATATTAGCTATAGATTATTTCCAATTTGTCTCAACAGATAAATTACAAAAAGGCCATGGGACCAGTGTTCTATTTCATCTGATTAAGTTACTGCGTTGCCTGCTCGATATGAATAGGATCGATGACGATTCCTTGGACTTCTCCCTTCTTACCTGATCGTCGGTTTTGAGATCCTCTTCGAACATTCAAAGGGACGTTTGGAGGGACTGGCATTTCATCCGATTGACCAGAAACACACAGGGAACCGGAATCATCTTGCGCCCAGTATACTTCCACCATCATGCCGCTAGGATTTATCGCATTCTCTGTTCCAGGAACCGCGATAAACCTGGCTCCAATTGGTATCTGCATATATTATCTATTGATGTGAAGATACGAATATATATTCCAAACCTCGAATATTAAGTTTGAGGCCTGATATCTTTGTTCTTTTGTGAAATTAGAGCAGAAATAACGTTCCATAGAGTTCAGAATTTTCCTGGAAGCACCAAAAACTTTATTTTCTAAGGGAAATTTGAGTTCAGAATAAACTTGCCTTGACCAGAGTTCCAGATGATAGAGTAATGGCTGTAGTTCGGCCCTCTGCAGTCGCAGTTTCCAGTTCCGCTTGCTTTGCAATGTTCAAGAAAACTTCTTCCAATGTTGTGAGTCCAAGTTGGATATCTGATATACCCAGTTCTGTTTCCCTATCTTGGAGCTCAGCGAAAAAGATCTGCATCATACATTTTAAGTTCACAGTGATCAACTCAAGTATGAGATTTTGCCATGAACCAAGACTGGATCCGTCAGTTTCCTTAACTTGTGTATGAGGAGATCAAATCATACATATTCCCCCAGAACCTCGAAAAATTAACAGCTCAATGGATTCATGTCGGTCACTCTAAGTAAAGGAACCAGGTGACAATCTTTTTGGTGCAGAATGACACTGTATCTTTGCAGAGTCAAAGATTCATACTAGCCATTACATGCGACTCTAAAGTCGAACATTGGTCTTTCCGCCACTGCACTCCATTAACTAATCTAAAATAAAATCACAAGGAGAAAGATCAAGGCCAGGAGGTGTGGTAAAAAGAAAGACCCCAAGCTTACCTTCAATGCTCCTTCTTTTTCACGGGGAATGACATAAGTTAGAAATGCGTTATTCTCCTCCTTTGGATTGACATCCAAATGCTGTCAAAGACAACAAAAGAACTCAAAATCGAAACTCAAAGGAATCAAACTAATAAATGAAAACTTCCTACATCTTTGTGCAGGACTTACATCTTTAAAGAACTTCTTAGTAGCTTCCATGTAATTTGAGCCAGCACCGTCAGCGTTGCTTCTAAAGCTCACATTAGCAATAAAACCGGTGCCAAATTTCGATTTCAGTCTAATGGAGGTGCCAATGCACCGGAGCCTCCCCCTCGCCATGATTCCAATACGATCGCCTAACACATCAGCTTCTTCCATGGAATGTGTAGTAAGAATGATGGCACGCCCTTTCTTTGCATTCTCTATTATGTCCCATACCTGCCTCCTGCTTATTGGATCCATTCCTGTAGTCTGTGATGTGGATATGTTATCAATGTCAGGAATGTAAACTAGTTTTAAAAAGGATTACATTGTCCGAAATTACCCTACCGGTTCATCCAAGATGACTAATTTTGGATCACCAAGAAGAGCAATTGCAACACTCAGACGACGTCTCATTCCTCCACTGTAGCTACCAGCTCTGACCTTGGCTGAACCTGTTAGTCCGACTTCTAATAGAGACTTCTGAACAATCTGAGTTGTCGTCACAAGGACAATAGATTACAGTTAGATGCAAGGATCATGAACAAATGACAAAGAAGAAAGGACGCAGAATTCACCTGCCCCCTTAAGTGCCAACATTCTGCGACTAATTTGCCCTACTCAAGGACGCTAAAAGTACTCAAAAGAAGCGGAAAAGTCAGCAACAAAGATAAACTCACTGTTTCGATTTCACTGGACGGAAGGCCCTTAATGTTAGCAAACAGTTCAAGGTGCTCTTTGCCCGATAATTGCTTCCAAAGGATATCAAACTGTAGAAAACATTACGCAGAAGTGAGACCACTTCTTTGACAAATATTTTTAATAAAGCACTCGTTTTAAAGCATGATGAGAGGCAAAATCAGACAGAAAAGATAGAAGTCACAACTGCAGAATGGGCTAAGAACGACACAACGTATTACCTGAGGGCAGACACCAATCGTTTTCCGTATATTTGACATGCCGACGCTGCTTCGAATTGAATTTCCATAGATCAATGCTGTCAATAAGATGATGTATGGTTAAACGGTTGGTTAAAGTTAAATATAGATCTCCAAACAAAGACAAGAACAAAAGATCAGAATCATATGACTAGTACCATCTCCTCCAGTTACTGAAACTACGCCAGTCAAGCAACTGATAGCGGTTGTCTTCCCTGCACCATTAGGCCCCAGGAGACAGAAGAGCTGATCCTCATCAAAGTTAATCCACAAACCCTGCATGGAAGTTTGAACATAGAAAGCATAAAATAATGAATCATTGGAAAACCAGTAAAATTATGGGTCAGGTTGTTTCGGCTCAACCAAACAAAACTGCCTTATTGAGGATTGTGAGCGTGTTTATCACCTTTGATCTCACATTATCCTTTTAACAAAGGAAATGTCAAGTACTAACCTATCTCTCCTGTTATGAAGACTATTAGAAAATGTTAGCTTAAATCATTTTGCCAAGCTCGTCATCGAGCAAAGAAGTTCAAGTGTCAAGGGAATGAATCTTCTGAATTCTGCGCAGCTGACTTCATTGATGATTACAGATTTCGAAATAAACTATGTGCTTCCTCTGCCTTGTTATCCAAGAAGATATAAAAAATGCAGTATTTGTAGTAGAGATTAGAGAAAGGACACATACCCCGACAGCATGAAAAGGCTTCCGTCTCTTTAAATAATACGTCTTAACAAGACCATGTATCTGAACTGCAACTTGTGAATCAAGCTCACCCGAACCCATCTGCTGTTTCACTTTGTTTTCTTCTTCAATGACATCTTCATCATCAGGTATAGTGTCCGTAACTGAATGACTTGCTACAGAACATACAAAAATGATTCATCACAAAAATGGCTGCTGTATCGCAGGAGGACAAACTTAAAACAATAGCTGTGAAGATTCAAACCCCATACCTTTAACCCTGCTTGTGTCTTTCCCTGTCCAATATCCAGGCTTCAGAAAGTAATATAGAGGCTTTCTTATGCCATTCGGGCCAGGGAATATGTTATCGACATACAGAGCCAAACTAAGCCACACAAAGAAGGATGCTGTGAGCCTTATATAGGCGCCATTCTGGTTCAAACAAGCAAACTTAACGTAATGATTCATCACCAAACCATAATGGCATACCGCTGTACAATTTCTAGTGAAGAGTAAGTCTGAGATTTCTGAGGATTCTCTGGATATTTGAGTCCCACTTGAATGTTACGTCCCAAAACAGATGCGAACAAGGAAACTTAACCAAGTCTGGAATTAAGCGAAAATGGCGTCGAAACCAAACCAGTACTTACAAGCAACCGAAAGTAAATCATAAAAGGAATTTGAAACGGAACTTACAAGTGAGAGCTCACAATCGTCGTCAGCAGGTAAACACTCTGTTCGTTGACTCCAGCTGATATTTGAGGCAGAAAGCAGAGTTATAGCTGTACTTAAGATCGATTGAGGCAAGAGCTTCAAAACCGACTTAACTGCATGGGACTTCACAAATTGCTGAGCTATCTGCAACGATAAGCAAAATACATCCTTGTCAGATGCAGGGTTTTTAAAAATTCAGATACTTCCCTCCAAAGTCTGCACAACAGTATCTTGCCTGGAGACACATGGAAAACAGGTAAACCAGGAATCCGACAGTCAATGCATTCGATGCCTTACCGAGAAAAGGAGTTAGGAAGAAAGCAATGGCAATCTGAAATTAAAAGCAGCAGCAAATGAGTCCATTAACAACACATAACTATACAAAGGTAAGATGAAAAGAGAAGTGGAAAGGCAATGCCTTGACTCCAAGGGCCATGGGCGTTGAAAATTACCATGTTCAATTGGAATGTGAAGAACAGGAGAAAAAAGATCACGAAACTGTTCTTCAAGAAAAGGTCAAATCTTAGCATCATTCCAGCAAGGGTTGTCAAAACGGATGAAATGATAATCATGACGCCTTCCCATATCAGCCATGAGATCCAGTATGCAGAATCATGAAGTCCCATTATATTCATTGCCTATGAAAAGCTCAAAAGCGGGGAAAAAAATACCAAAAGTTAGGCCCTTCCCCTCACACATCAAAGCTGTAATTCTTCTCTCATCAAACAAGCAAACTAGCAAAGAAGATAAGTTAACCTGCCGAAGCTTCAGTTCTCTCTCGGCTACAATCGAGTGAAGCTGAAAAGTGAAACTGAACTGGAGGATCACAATCAACCAAATTGATACGACAGTTCCAAAGTCAATACCATCATTTGTTAAGGTATCTCCTCCCAGGTTAGGATGAGGATACTTCTTCAATCCTGTTACGAACGGGTCTGTTAATTATAAACACAAACAATAACAAGTGCGCAAAATAAATGAGACAAAGATTTTTACGTGGAAACCCTTGCGGGAAAAACCACGGGCGGTCGCAGACGACGAAAAATCCACTAGTCAAATAAGAAAATACAAAAGGAGCAATACGAGTACCAAGAACTCGTAACAAGTAACTAAACACCCTCACTTTAATGTGTTTAATGTGTTTAAGGTATTTATAAAAAACACCACGAGCTTACTTGCTCTTGCTCTCCACTGAGCTCTCCTTTCTTATCTCCTTCCCTGCCACTTCTCTGCCTCTCCTCTTCTTCTCTTATATACATCAAAATGGAAAAGCACCACGAAACAAACACAGACACCACACGCGGGAAGAAGACCACGCGGAGAGGATCATGCGGACACGCTCACAGGGAGCAAAACGCGCAAAGGCCACGCGGAGAAGAAGATTTGAGGCACATCATCAACAAATCCAACAGTCCAGTTGAAGTTTCCGTCTACAACAAGAAGGGAGAGAAACAAACTAAAATCGACATAATATATTTGCTGAGGAGCATATTGAGCCATTAAGAAAGCAACTTCGGGATAGTAAAGATTGCAATAAAAGGCTAATACTATATTACTTGCATACCAACAGCCATCCCAAAACCACAATACAGCTTTTTCTTTTCCTCATCCAAACCAAGTTCCAAACACATAGGTGTGCAGCATCCCAAAATCTTTGTTGAACACACTTGTTCTCATACTATATAGAGGAACGTAGACGACTAACAGCTCATACCTAAATCGTGACTCTCATACGTATAGGGCAAACTAGTTTTGAGTTACAGGACTCTCTCTATTCACATCTGGTCCGATGCAATCTTGAAACCAACTCTATTGGTTTCCCGAATAAGAAAATAAAATTACTCATACCTTTACAAAGGATGTGGATTTATAATATCATGATTTATCCAATACTATTTACTAACCTCCGAGAAGGAACCTAGCGATCTCATGCTCGGCTGCAACCTGAAGAGGGACTAGAAACTTGAACATCGGATCTTCATAGCGACCTTTCCAATTTGGTGTCGACGTGTTGGTCTCGATTCCGTAGGAGATGACAGTGGCATTCTGTTGTCGGAGGTGGAGTACGACTGGGGTGTGTTGGGGGAAGGCAAAGAGCCATTGGTCGACCTCTTCCTCCGTTGCAAAGGACTTCACCTGCACCAGCATCAATCATCTTGCTTTCAGACATTCAAAGCATCCTGCAATTTCAAACCCTACGATAACATACTGACACCGTAATACTCCGTGTGTTAGAAACCAATATGGGAGACAAGAGAATTGGAAAGACACACAATAGTGCACATACTGTACTACTATAATTCATGAGCTATCATTTCAGAAGTGAAATCTTAGTTATCATATTGGATCCAAATGTAGGCTTAGAAACATGTTTACATGATATTCTTAAATGATACTTGCATTCAATCATCGAAACAATACTCTTATTGTATTTGATATTCACATTTTCAATCTATTTCGGGTGTAATGTAAATGACTGTTTAATTTTGATTTTTCCAATTAATTTGAGGTCATGAATTATCCATGGTCTAAAAAGGACGAGCTGAATCCATTCTTACTTTACCTCATATTGTATTATAAAAAACACATTTCACTAAATCACATCATTCTACCACACGATCCAACACAGACACACTAATACCAAATTTCAAGCCAAATTCAGACCATTTCTTACCTTGTGATCCGGGATCGGCCTCCCGGGATTCTTCCCCATAATCCCCCTCACAATCTCCCCCGCAACATCGCTTCCATTCCCACTCCAAACAAAGTCGAAACACGGCTAAACAACACCTCCACACTCACCTCAACCGCATCCCTCACCTCCCGCCTCGACGCCCCTGATAAAGACGACGATCTCCGTGCCAGATCGTTCTCCTTGTTGACGACGAAGACGAGGAGGAGTACCGAGAATGGGAAAAGGAGAAAAGCGAGGGTCGTCTTGATGTTTCGTATCGCTAGGATCGCGTTCTTCCTCAACAGCGCCGCCGTTTGCCGGAAAAACAACGCTGCTCCGGTTGATGTCATCGTCATCGGTGAATCGATTCGATGATTTCTGTATCGTGATTCTTTGAATTTGATGGAATTTAGATGGACCGGATTTCATCAATGGATTCGATGATTTTGCGTTGTGATCGTTTGGATTTGATATAATATGAATCAGATTTGATGAATTCGCTGTTTTCTACGTTGTGATCACTTGAATTTGATGGAATTTGGATCGGATCTGATGAATTGATTCGATGATTTCTGTGTTGTGATTCTTTTGATTTGATGGAATTTGGATCAAATTGGATCGGATTTGATTATGGTTAGGGTGTTGGATTTGGAAACCTACGGGAATTTTTATTTCTTCTTTAATTGATTCTAAATTGGATAAAATGATAAGGATGATGTATTACGTAATCGATAATCAATACGAAAAAAGTCTTATTGGATCTCTCAACATTAATATGACGATTTGCGAAAAAAATGATGTCGTCGTATTCATATAGTCGATCTTTCTTAATAAAATAAAAATTTAATTTATTATTATTATTGATTTGGGGTTTTTGCTAGGAATGGAAGCGGCGGTTTGGGGTTTTCGGGTTTGAAATGGAAGAAAATGAAATGAATATCGTATTGGTTGGTGGAGTGATTATGATATTTGATAATGATTGATGTTTGATGATTACATGGAGGAACATGAGTGAATCGTGTGAGAGGAGTGGAAAGTTAAACCATATAATGGTTGATTTTGCAAATTACATCCGCTTCTTTGAGTGTATGGTACATTGATGATGGCGATAATCAACTCTAGCACACAGATATTAAGGGGAAATTATCAGTACATTAGGAGGATATACGCTTCGTCATAATTGTAATATATTGATTGATGAGATTAATTTATTATTGATTATTTTAATTATGTTTTATTTTGTTCAATCAATCAAGCATCATAGGGATAGTGAGGATGTACATCCTCGACGATGTACTTAATACTTCCCAGACATTGAAACATGATATCAGAATTGAATTAGTCCTAACAAGTTTTCACTTATGCGGCAATTAAGCGTCATTTTTATGTATTTTATCATGAAACAAAATCATATGTTTTATCTTATGTTAAAAAGGTTTTCTCTTGATACCTCCTCCGTTTCATAATTTTTGTAACATTCGTTTTATACACGTAAATTTATATTTATTTATCTTTTCGTCCAGCTCTAATTTTCAACACACAATATTTCTTTCTCCACCTATTTTAATTCTTAACCATATAATACTTTTCAAATATGAAAACGGTATAAACAATTAAGGACGGACCGAAATGATAAAAGGTTGTAAAAATTTTGGGATGAAGGGGGTAAATAATACTCCCTCCGTCCCATATTAGTTACAACGTTGAGCAATAACTGCATTGTTCATTAGGTATTTCGATGAGCTGGGTTTTTATTATTGAACGTTACGAATGTCATTTTGTCGTAAGGTTATAGTTTCTAACATATCGTTTGCTCGCAAATCATCCGTAATAGCATCACCTTTTCTACTTATATGTACAAGAAATGCAGCCTTTTTGGGACGGGAGGAGTAGTACACAAACAAATATGCTTTAAATGAATGTATTGAATAATTGGCATTGCAAATGATCTTATTCCTTTTAGTAAGGGTTTATAGGGCTGATTTTCAATAAGTTATCATAGTTAATTTTTACCAGACAACCTTGAAACGTCCCGAGCTCCGTGTCATAGGACACGTGACGTTATGCCGTCACGAACCCGATTCATGACAAGGCTAATCAAACCAAATGGGTCTAGAGGTATCAAGAGTAAAGAAAAATACCTGTGATGTTTCAATTCAACCTGTTTAGCTATTACAAATCATTTTACATCAGTAGTGTGGAAGCTATTTAATTACATAGTTTAACGACATGATTAGTATATGGCATTTATTTCATATCATGACTACAAGTTTCATCACAATATCTCCCAAAAATACATAAGGCAACTAACGTCCTCACTGATCGTATGGCAATTCACCTGCAAACGGAATACATAACTCGTGAGTATGAAACTCAGTAACTTAAAGTATACGTCTCACATTTGCAGGGTACTCCCCCGACTATGATGAATCGATGAGTACCAGTAAAACGGTTTTATATTTAATAGAAAATATATACACCATATTATGTATATGTGTTTTGTATGAATTCATGTAGCTTGCGTCCGTTGTTATTATTATGGGCCTATGATTCGAGGAAATCCTAACAATTATAGATTTTAAGACATGCCATTCGTCAACCGGGCTACAAGAATCCGTCGATTTGATACGTACGTGCCAAGATTATACGTCATCTTACACTTTAGTGGATAAAGTGCGCTTCCAACGAGCTCTATTTGTCCCTCGTTGGGATAGATTAAGGCCTCCTTACCGAGAGTAACCAGTGGTCACACCATATCCGGTGTTGAAGCCGTTGCATGCATGCTAAGAGGATGGGGGTTGTCCAACGCTCCCTACCTAGTTTAGTTCACCCGTGACGATGACTCTAAAAAATTGGATAAAGTCCAGTCTCAATGACATTCACATGACATTCGATAGATTCAAGAAAGAACGTTACGTTCGACCTTCTTCACACAGGTTCAGCACAAGGAAATGATGACGGAGTCAAGCTCAAGCTCCAGACACACTCAAGAATTATAAAAGATGACTTGACAAACCATGATATGTTTATACACTGTTCAACTTTTGTTGGAATGTTCATTCATTATTGGTTCGTATTTTTTTTTTTTACTGTATTACCCAGTGACGTAGTTCCAATACTTGCTTAGACATGTATTTATGCGAATTTTATCTAATGTTATTATAACTTATAAAATCAGTCTGTATATTTATACTTGTATATCGGTGATATATATTTACAGGTATTACGTGCATGATCGTCACTCGGGGAATCGTGGCCTCGGCATTGCACTTGTCGCGACATGGCTTAAAGTGTCGTGTAGTTTACATATATTTAATATGTCTACTTAAACATAAAGGTTTATGCATCGATCACATGCGATTAGGCTTTAAGAATAGCATTTAGATTTAAATCTGGCCGGAACAGGAGTTGCGGGCACGACAACTTAATTTTTAGAAATCAGAAAATTCCGTTGGGTCGTGACCGCGACCAAGCCTGTCGCGGACGCGACGGTGCTGGTTTGCCAGAAACACTGATATTTTATCGAACACCTACAAAAATCCTCCATACATCAATTATAAAGCATATAACACCTTTATATGATTCCATTTTAACACAAATAAGATCCCAAAGATGCACAAACAACATTGGATTCATGAACGAAGATAAGGCGTGGTGTCGGGTTCGGTTACCTCAAAAGTGTTCCTTCCTCCCGTCGTGGTCTGTCCACTGCTGCTGTCCCCCGTCATCTGCTATCCTCCTCATCGCTGGCGTCCATCTCTACGTTCACTGCTACTGTTGTTCGTGGGAATGATGATGGTGGTTATGACGATGTGTTGGTGACCGAGGTGGTGAAGATGGTTGATGATGATGGCGTTGGTGCAGGGAGAATTAGGAAGGGAGAATGAGGAGATGCAGGGAGGAATTTGAAGGGTGAAGAGGTGAGTGAAGTAATCTAATGAGGGAATGATGCAGGGGAAGAGATTTGATGAGGTATGGAGCGTGATCTGGTGAAGTGATTGCGCGGGATTTCTGGACGAGGCGACGAGCGTGCGCGGGGGATGCGGTGGGCGTGGCTTATGTACAGGGAAAGGGAATTTGATGGGAGAAAGTTTGAATATTTCAAATTCGCTCCCTCGTTTGATTGTTATTATTCTATTTTTATCCATATTTCGTTCTATTATTGTGTCGAAAAGTATGTTCGTAAAATAGGCAAAATTATTTCTAAGTTAGTGACATTTGTTTCGTTGTAATTTCAAATATTTCTGGGATCGCATTTTAATAACCCAAATACGTGTATTACAACGTTATACATACGTTATATTTAATACGTACGTTTGTTAAACACATATGTTACACCGTTATAACATTATGCATAACGTTACGTATTCGTTATATTATTCGTATGTTTAAATAGCATTATATTATAATATATTTAATATCAAATTTTCAGTGTATTACAAGGTTTATAGGGGCTGATTTTAAATCAGTTATCATAGTTGAATTTCACCAGACAACCCTGTAAAAAAAATCCAATTTAGGAAAAAATCAGCTGTCTGGGGATTCAAAAATAGCCATGTTTTTCCGTTTTAATAATTTTTTTATTTTGGTTGATATTGCTTCCTTAAATGGTGTTATTGAAGCATTAAAACGTTACATAAAATATGACAAAGAATTACGATGGAAGCAAATTTGTGTAAAAACTTGTGTAGGTGAAATGAAAGGAGCAGAAAATTATTTGAAAACGTTTCCCCACATTAGTGGTGTGGGAAGTGGAAGAAGCATATATATAAAGGCTTCTATACTACATCTTTCTTGAATTAATTATTAAGATATATGGGTTTTATAAACACACGCACGCGTCGCGCTGGGTCGGGCTTGACTTGGCTTTGGCTTTGGCCAAACGCACATGTATTATTTTTTTTCAAATATAGAACTAAATACTAAGTGTAACACCCTTGTCACGGCCATGACAGATGCCCACAAACAATTTCCAAACTATTTTTCCTTCAAAAACTACACCATTTCATCTAGGGTCGTGTTACTTCGGATTTGGAACAACTTTTCTTATATATATTTGCATTCCAAATCAGATTGAAACATATTGCTTTCATCACTTTCATCAATCCACATAAATGTTAAAAGAAAAATCTTCACAAAATCAATACCGGATCTCTCAATTTTTACAACTAGATTACAGGGGGATTTCTTCAGGATCGTTTCCCGTAATTTCCACATAGACTTACTTCTATCCTGATGTAATAAACCAAAATTTTCTCTGTATTAATTAAAAAGAAAATTAATAATTTTTTGGGATCGTTCAAAGAGTTTATGAATGAAGTTGTGACGCAACTATCAGATTTACCGTAATGGAACGAATATATGATAAAAGTGAGAGATCAAGGATTTGAGGTAAGTTTGTTAAACTTTATGATAAGCCCTTGGGATTTTTCATTTTCCAAAATCCACCATTATAGGCCTTCGGCCTCTCTTTTGGACAATCCGAGACTGATAACCCTATTGATTACGGCGATTGCGACCATCGCGCCTCCCCGGCTCTAATTTCCGCGTGCCCAACTCTCGCCTGTATCAGAATAAATACAAATATCATGTACCAGAATCTTAAAATTATAAAATTCCTGATTACACAATCCTGAAATTATAAAAATCTC
Source organism: Drosera spatulata (assembly GCA_035668315.1). Lineage (NCBI taxonomy): Eukaryota > Viridiplantae > Streptophyta > Magnoliopsida > Caryophyllales > Droseraceae > Drosera > Drosera spatulata. Next base: position 20,543 of record JAOVYX010021430.1, read on the forward strand.
TGATATCAGGATCCTAAATTACAAATTCCCTGATACATGTGCATGAAACCTGAAGGCTATGTTATTGCCTGTTATATTATATTGTTTGTTGTATAGGATCAAACACGTATATAATAAGATATGTGAATCCCCTGTAATTAACATGTACGCTTTGTTATTGGACTTCGAAACTCACGATTATATGTTCGGTTATAGGTTGAAGGAAAGGTGGGCTGGGTACGATAGCAAAGGAATATGTATCTGTTCGATTAACAATCTTGAGGTTTCTAATGCAATATTTTATTAGCTAAGACTCTGCTGTATTCACGACAATGTAAGGATTATTTTATCATGAAAAATTCCAGTTTTATGTTTATGTTATCTCAATCTTCTGTATTCTTCTCGTGCTGTTATGTGATGTAGTGATGATAACGCCACATGTCACGTGTTTATTGATGGAGAATTTTGGGACGTTACAAAATAGTATCAAAACATAAGATTAAAGAAAAAACATAAATTTCAGATCATGATATATAAAACAAGTTCATCCATCGGTTGTGGAACACGGGTATAAACTGTGGGTAGTTGTTGTCTTGATGTATTAAGCATACACACAACGTGACATAGTGAATCTAGTGTCCTTAAGTATAATACATAAGAAATAAAGACTCGACTAACTCATTTGGGACCTATTTGATAGGGATTTTTATTCTATTCCATGATTTCTATTCATCGGTAGACAATTTATCACTGTATTTTTATTAACGTATTTTTCTTTCATAAGAAACATTATTGTTTTAGTGTAGTGTTTTCTTGTTTAAGCCAATGATTTCTTGCTCCTGCTCATAATCATGAATCATTATTTTAACTTGAGTATCAAGCAGTCCCTAAGTGAGCGCGATCCAATAGTAAGGATGAGCATTTAGGATAATTGATCCAGCGTTAATGCTTTTCACGTTCTCAAAACTATGCTTGGATGGATAGGATATATAATTATAGGTTAAATGGAAAACCTATAGCGACGGTGGCACCAAGAATATTGCGAAGACCGTCGCAATAGGTAAGATGCGAAAAAACTAAATTTTTAATAATGTTACATATGCCAACAAGTACTTCTTCAGCAAAATAATAAGATGTGTAAGTTGTTATGTAGAGGTCTTGAGTTCGAATATATTATGATTTTGCATTCTAAATCAGATTGAAACACGTTGCTTTCATCACTTTCATCAATCCACATGAGTGTATATATTTTGTATTATATAAAGGGATTATAAAGGGATTGCTTCTCACAGTTCCCACATAGTTTTAGTTATATTCGGAGAGTTGTTCGTTTAAATCTTTGTATATTTGAAGAGGGGATGAATAAATCCGTAAAAAGAGTTGAAATTACAATGCTTTCGTATATCCGAAGAGGGAATGATTGTGATTTTGCATTCTAAATCAGATTGGAACATATTACTTTCATCATTTTCATCAAACCACACCAGTGTTAGAGAAAATCGCTTCCCACATTTCCACATAGATTTAGTTATATCCTGAAGGATTATTCATTTAGATCTTCGTATATTTGAAAAGAGGACGAATAAATCCGTAAAGAGAATTGAAATTACAATGCCTTCGTATATTCAAAGATGAGACAAATAACTCCATAAAAAGAGTTGAAATTACAATGCCTTTAAGTCTCGAGAAGGTTGTTCGTATTGCACTCTTCCCGCATCAGTTTTTTCCATCCACATGCATGTTTCAAACTTGAGATTTGTTTGAGGGAATCAAGTTCTCCCGGCCCGTTTCGTGTAATCTTATTTTTTTTTTTGTAACCTGTTTAATATTATTCGTGCTTTCTTTACTTGAAAGTTGATATCTCGGAAGGTACTAGAAACTTGATATCGAACCTCATAATTCGATAGACTTAGGGATGGTTTAGGCTATAACAACGAATTAGTACGAGGATAGGATATATAGAGTGTGGTTAGCGTGTTGACGAGTTCGAAGAGTTGGTGGACTATGTTCAAGTTGCAGTTGTTCACGAGATTAAGGGTTTGGGAGACTAATAAAGTGTGATCTAACAAAATCGCAGTTAAACCTAAAAGAGACATTTGTGTTATGAAAATGTTAAGAATTTAATAAGATACATATAATGTTTATGTTATTATGTGTTATGAACGGATCTGTTTAATTGCAACACAAACAATAACAAATACGCAAAATAAATTGAGACAAAAATTTTTACGTGGAAACCCTTGTGGAAAAAACTACGGGCGATCGCCGACGACGAAGAATCCACTAGTCAAATGAGGAAATACAAAAGAAGTAATACGAGTACCAAGAACTCGTAACAAGTGACTAAACACCCTCATTTTAATGTGTTTAAGATGTTTAAAATATCAAAACCTCCCAAGCTTCACATCCTCTCTGCCTCTCCTTCCTTTGTCTCGTCTTTCCCCCTTCTTTCTATGTTCTGCCTCTCTGCCTCTTCTCTGCACCTCTGCGTCTTCTTCCCCTCCTCTCTTTTCTTCTCCTCTTATATAGCAAAAACAACACGGACGAAACACGGAGCAAACATGGGAGAAACATGGAGCAAAATCCTTGCAAAAGCAACGGACAACGCGGGAAGAATCAACACGCGGAGAAGAAGACCACGCGAGAAAAAAGAGAATCACGCAGAGAAGAAAATTTGAGGCACATCATCAACATTATGCATCTAATATCATAAATTCAAGGTTACGATAAAATTGATCCTTAATATGGTCGATTTTGATCTTATTGGCTCATAATTATCCTTTTTTTCAAGATGACGCTGTGACGCAAACTAAAGTTCTTTGTAGTAAGTCGTAGAGATTACATTAGTATCTTATGCAAACAATACCATTTAAGTCCATTCTTTGTATATATTCTTCCATTATTCACACTACTTATGTCCTTTGTTTGATATAAGATGGTCCATACATAGAAACATAGGTTTCATAGAATCCAAAATAAGGACCATTCCTTCCCACTTCGTGATAAATGTCAATTATTTAGCCTTTTAAAGTGCTTCTCGAATCAAATCCTCTCATGATTCGCAATCTTCAGAGAAATTTCGTTGATGGACTTATTACACTATTGTATCTATCATTGGAGATGTCCATTACATGGGTTTGGGGCGACCCGGCCCTGGACTTTTTAGCCCGTCACTATAGATTGAGCCGAGTTGGCTCGGCCCTGGGCTTTTATTGGCCAAATTGGAGAGGGCTTTTTCCTCTCGAATCACGGCCCAGACTTGGTCTAGGGCCTAAGGGTTGGGCCAAGGCCGGCCCACTCATTGTGATTTTGAAAAAAAGGGATCGTTAAGTTTTTCAATCAAAACCGTTCACGACTTATCAAAATCGTCAACGGTTTTGAGGTATAACGTTAACGGTCCCTAGTTTATGGGCCTCAGGTTTTCATAACCGTGAACGGTTATACAAAATCAGCAACGATTTTAAGAAAAATGTGAACGAAAATTTGGAATACGTCAACAGTTTTTGATGAATAGAAACCCTAAACCCTAAAAACCGTTCACGGTTTTAAAAAACGGTGATAATTTTGAGGTATGGATTTCTGTTCTTTTGAAACCATGATCTGTTCTTGAAAATTGTGGCTTGTTCTTCAAAAATCGTTGACGATTTTGATATTTCAGAAAAACAAAAAAAAAAAAAAAAAAGAAAGAAAAAGGAAAAGAAAAAGAAAAAGAAAAAGGGCTTTAAAGTTCAGTCATAAGGGATGGTCCAAGCCTAGATTATTTATGGGGCCAGGCCGGGCTTTCATCCTTGGGATCCAGACCCATCCTTGGCCTAGTCAAAATCAATTGGGTCGGGTCAAGCCCAGACTTTTGACGGACCGGGTCGGATCAATGGGCTGAGCCGTTACATGACAACACTATCTATCATTACCACAACGAAATGTTTGTCTCATCGTCAGGATTATAGCCTCCTATTGCAGACAAATGGGAAAAAAAACTTGTATTAATCTCGTTCTCATCCGACATTGTCTAAAATCAATATATATATTTTAAATTCAGAATGTCATCTCATAGCATATCATGTTATACTGTATTAATATCTTAATCAATCAATTCAATTATCATTGAGAGATTTAATAGCAATTTTATTCCTAATATATTTAATGATCAACATCAATAATTGTGAAAAAAGATAAAAAAAAAAGAATTTGTCATATTTTCTCTTTCGTAGTTCATACATATTATTAAACCCTTTATATATGTTATGACAAAATAGTATGGATATGAATATTCTTATCGTTAGTGTCATTATTGCGAGAAAATGATACGATGAAAATATTTTACTAAAAAAGAGCGAATAGTTTCTACCAAAAAAAAAAAAGCCAAAAATTTTTATATCACATACAAAAAAAATTTTAAATTAAATAAAAAAAGAAATAATTTATTCATTTAAAAATTATTTTAATAGTATTCTTTTTATATTGATGTTTTGTAATACTCAAATTGACATTGGACTAAAAAACAAAAAAGAGGGAACTTTTAAACGTCATTAAAAAAAATCATTCAATTTTTGATATTTTTCGTCTATTTGTTTTATTTTATCAATAAGTTATTAGATTTAATCATCGATTGGATAGAAAGATGTAAAATTCGTTTTGTAATAAAAGATATCTTGATTTTTATAAATAATGAGTCGCTCATAAGATATTAAGACATTCTTCGCTTGGATAACACACTAGTTATATATAAATGTGGGTTGTTATTGTTATTGTTATAGTATATTGATGGACACTAATTATAACATTTTGAACTTCTTTTGAGCATTTGAACTAGAGTTCATATTGACGGACACTAATATCTCGATTCTCTGTGCTTTTACCTGGTCTGGTCAAGCGCCCTTTTTTCACTCATAACAATTTTTTTTAATATCAGAATTCGCCCCCCATTTCTTAATTTTCAAACAAGAAAACAAAAGAACTAACTTCATTTTATCCATTTTTTTAATCTCACTTAATCCAAATTTAGCTTCATCCTATTCTTCCTCTTCAAATTTTGTAATTATCCACGTTCTCTCATCACAATCTCTTCAATTATTTTAAAAGCCGACATACATCTTTTTCACTCCACCCTTAAAACACAAAACACAAAAAAAAGGAAAAAGAAAAAGAAAAAAGACAAGCAACAACAAAAACGCAGAAAGCAAATCAGAGCAAAGCAACAATGCTTTCATTAAAGCGCATTGCTTTGTTGCTAGTTGTGGTGGTTTCTTTGGGTTTCACTAATGGGTTTGCAGCAGCAGAAGAGAAGATTGATGTTTATGAATTGAAGAGAGGCAATTTCTCATTGAAGCTCACCAATTATGGTGCTTCTGTCATCTCTGTTTTTCTCCCCGATCGAAACGGTATCGATCATCTATTATCTATCATCTACTATCCGTCATTTGTTTTAGAGTCGGGTTATGGTCACGTTAGCGTAAAACTATCCTTACCCTATATACAGTGTTATCTGTTGGTTGTGTCATTTTGGAATGTGTTGATTTTAACTAATGTTATGGGGTTTGATTGTGTGATGCAGGGAACGTGGATGACGTTCTTCTTGGGTATGATTCTGTTGCAGATTACAAGGTGAGAGTGTGTCTCATTTGTGTGTGGGTTGTGGATCTGTCACTTGGCAATTTAAATGATTTTATATGTATGATTTTTTTCGTTGAAGTGTTCCAAAAATGACATTTCACATTGGATCGGATTGAATTGAATAATCTTATAGACGATGAATCATTATCCTGACTCCCTGATAATGATAGGGGTTTCAATACCATTTACCTGGGAAGGGCACTTCGCTGACTGGGGAAATTGTTTGTACATCCCAGGGCTGTGATGCTTTTTTACTGATGGGATGAGTTTAGTTTTTTACTCTTTTTTAATCGTATTTGATTTCCCTCAGTCAATGTATACCTCGGGGTATTCCCAATAGTGCGGTCGTGAGGATTTATTAGTTCATCTTTAAAATAGCGATATTTTTCCACAAAAAAAAAAAAAAAAAAACCAAGAAAAAACGATATTCGAACTAGTTGAACCATCAATTACTCTTGTTTACGGCGTAGTCATATGGAAATCCTTATCCTGTCTCATTAATTGAATTCAAGATGCAACATTTCTAGCAATCTGAATAATCTGGTCCTAGCTATTTAGACTCACATTGTTCTTCGTTATTGCAGCAAGACGGGACATACTTTGGCGCGATAGTGGGGCGTGTCGCTAACAGGATCGGAGGGGCGAAATTCACCCTGAACAGGAAAACTTACCATCTAGTAGCCAATGATGGGAACAACACCCTCCATGGTACGTATCCGAGTCACAACAACCAATGCATCTCATTTATATGATCAATGATAGGTCTATGACGTCAACTTTGATGATTCAGGTGGAAAGATCGGATTCGCCGATGTTATATGGAAGGTAGAAGAGCATAGGGAGGATAGCCTCATCACATTCAGTTACGACAGCTATGATGGCGAACAAGGTACTCAAACATCACGCCATTCATCCACTGTGCAAGCAGAACATACATATAGCAATATGTTCTATTCTGATATCCCGAAAATTACTTTATGGAATCTCATGCTGTAACACTTGCAGGGTTTCCAGGCAAAGTTAGGGTAACTGTAAGCTACATGTTCATAGGAACAAACAAGCTAGCAATCAGAATGAAGGCAAAGGCTCTAAACAAGCCAACGCCAATCAACCTCGCTTTCCACGGATACTGGAACCTAGGCGGTCACAACAGCGGGAACATCCTTGACCACGAAATCCAGCTCTTCGCCTCCAAGATCACACCAGTTGACAGCCACCTGATCCCCACCGGAGTCATCACTCCTGTCCAAGGGTCACCATACGACTTCCTGGAGCCCCACACCATAGGAAGCCAGATCAATGAGCTGCCAGACGGGTATGACATAAACTATGCTCTCGATGATTCAGGCAAGGCGCATTTCAGGAGGGCCGCTGTGGTTTGGGATAAGAAGTCAGGGAGGAAATTGCAGTTGTGGACTAACAAGCCGGGAATTCAGTTTTATACAGGGAACATGTTACATGACGTGAAGGGGAAAGGCGGAGCTATATACAAAGTTCATGCTGGTTTGTGCTTGGAGACTCAAGGGTTCCCCGACTCTGTTAACTATCCGAACTTTCCTTCACAGATCGTGAACCCTGGGGAGACTTGTGACCATGTTATGTTGTATAGGTTCGCTGCTGATTAGGAGAACAAACCTTTTCGTGTTCTCGGACCTAGTTGATCTGTTTTGCTTGTTAAACGTAGTTCAATAAAGAGCTGAATTTTTTCTCTTACAGGATATTCGCGTTACAAGATAAGATCCTGAGAATGATAAAAACTAACAGGATTCTCACAGGATCATTCAAAGACACATACAATTACAAAACGACCCAACTAGACTCAGAACCAAACACAGTCGAAACACTGATATGGGAAACACAGCGACCAACACAGCACCTTCTACTCCATAGCATACATCCTGGAACATGATCAACTAGGCTTCTGTTATCGACGACCATGTACTCTGCTCACCATTCGACTTGAGTGAATGAATGAATTAGCATCAAAAGGCGAATCCGACCACAACAATTATACCAGAAACCACAACCTAGCAGAATCAGCTCTTGAAAATCACCTATCTCCGGACCCTTCTTCATAGTTAAAGGGTGTAGGAATCTACAAAATAGGAATCTACAAAAATTTATCTTACAAATATAACCGGGAAAGATCGAATTATCCCCATATATAGAACAAAATCGAGTACCGCCTCCTAGGGAGAGTAATAACCCGAAAGGGTTGGGCGAATCTGAAATCGGGTTAAGAAATCGGGTCGAATCAATTGCGGGCGGTTTGCGGCTCGCTGATTCTACCGGCTCAAAGTTCGTCAGGTTTCGATCGGGATCGCATCGATCTCTCCAGCCGGAATTGATCGGCGGCGTTGTAGGCGAGATTAGGCAAACTTGCGATTGGTTTGTGTCTTTCCTTCCTATTTTGAGTGTGTGAAACCAGTACGTTTGCAGCATGCAGTTGCTTGTTTTCACAGCATAAACCGTTGAGATCTGTAATGGATTTTCTAAGATCAATTCGAAGTCTTGATAGAAACCATTTTTTGGGTATCAGCTCGTGTTAAATCCCTATCATTCTCATTTGTTTGCCACTTGGTTGAAACGGTTCCACGATATGAACCTTGTTATCAATTAATATTTAATCTGTTTTATTGTAAAATTATTTATGTAATTCATATTATGTATTTAGAAAACTATTATTGATAATTACATATATTTATTTTAAATCACATAGATAATCTAAAATATTTAAGAATTCTATGTGATGATGATGTATTTTAGTGGTTGTTATCTTCAAATGATGTTAGAATAATAAAATAAATATGTAACAATATTGAAATAATATATATGAGATAATAAAAAGACATTACATATTAAATATATTAAATATAAATCATAAATATTGTATCATTAATATAGGACCGACCAACCAAACAAAAAGATGAATATACCTTTATATTTAAATAGACACCATATCTTTTCCTCAATCTCTTTTATTTTCAACTTCCTATGCTAGAGCTACTATAAGTTTTATGTCATTGTTTACCTATTATATGATTTATTTTATTGAAAATACATCATAGAAGAGTTGATTGTTTGGATTATTTCTCATGGTGAGTCAATATTGTTAGGTTGTGAAGAGTCATGGATAATTAATTAGTTATTGTGGATTGACTACGCATTTAATATGTATGATCAACCAAACTTGGTATCAAAAAACCTAAATATAGCATTACATACATAAATAAATAACATCATAGAAACTCAGAGCGGCTAGGGTTACCTTCCAGCGCATCGGATAAGGCCACATGACTTTGATTGTAAAACAGGCCCTCTTCTGCAATTAGGATTACCAACTTAAATACTTTATATATGATCTATGCTTGATAAGAATCAGTCCTAGCTACCTGTTTCGTTGATCATCTTGGATTTGTCTAGTCCGGGATCTTAAACCCTCAAGTGCAATTGATGAGAATTAGTCAATGTGATTCAATTGGTGTAAAAGGTTATCCTTGAATAGAGATGGAGTGTATGCAAGTAACTAGTAAGCAAACAAGCATGGCAAAGAGGAGTATGGAGTCATAATAGGTCAATGTTGGTCCACTATCCATGTCTTTCTTTGGAATTGCATTGTAATGGATGCCCATAACTCTATGCTCCTCAGTATGAGTATCTCCATGTACCTAGCATTGTGTATTTTCAATGGGTTTAACAAGATCAAAAGTCAAACCAATCAACTTTTAATCTTAATTATCGTTAAATCTCACTAACCATATAGGTAAGTTTTTTTGTGGCTAGTCTAACATCTGTTCTTCTATTTTTCTTGACCAATCAATCCTCCTTTTGCTCAGTGGATAGTGCCACATGGAATGTCGATCGATGCCATAGATAGAAAGAATGAGAATAAGAAAATGGCAGGGAAAAATAGAGCTTTACACATTTTTGAACTGAGGTACACATACAATTTTGACATCCGTTTGAAGGGTAAATTAAAAGTAGAGAAGCACGTAACATAACACATAGATATAACCGCTATAATGTAATCCCTTATTGCAAAGTTAGAGCCTGCTAGATTGATCGATTAGGTTATTGAGTGAGCAAACTCCTTATAAGCGCAGCCGAAGCATTGTTGCCATCGTCATTCTCTAACATCTCTGACAGTCGCTCGCTCAAGTCATTGGCTTCCCTTTGAAGACTTCTGATGTAGTTGCAGGTCTCTTGTAACACTCTAGCGGCCGAAACCTACATTGTTATGGAAATAGTACACAAAGTTATTACTATTATTGATCATGGAATAAGGAGGAGTGACGATAGCCAATTAAGAAACATATTAAAAGGGCAACAACTGCTGTCCATGCACACCAACACCACTCACAAGACCCCGCATTCCCTCGCACCACCCCAACAAACCCAACCGCCCCCCTCCATTTTTTGTTTGTCCCTTGACTTTGTGTCTGCCACAGCGACAGAGAGTGGAGTAGAACGATAACCAATTAAGAAATGTGATTAATAAGGAGTGGAGTATATACGAAGTACATTAATATTAGGGCTTGGATCAAGATCCATCGATTTGATCAGATGAATGATGAATAAAATTTCCGCACAAAAAAACCATTCCATTGAAGTTTATTGTTGATGAGAACATAGCACTTGAACCGAGATTTATTGATTTAGTATGAATCTCGTCGCGTTCCAATGGTTAGGAAAAGAAAACATCAACAAACTTTGCTAAACTAGAGAGAGCCGCCCCCCCTCAATTCTTGGTAGGTGATGACCTATATATACTTGGGAATGGTGTGGTTTTCTATTGTCACAATATTTTGATACATTGTGATGATCTATGCTAGCTTGTATTTGCAATTTGTTAAAAATAAAAAAAAAAACTTCTTCTTTTTTTTTTTTTTCCCTCCATCTTGGAGTAGTATATTGGAAGAAAGTGTTGCAATAAAATCTAGGCTAGGCATGCCCCCTTATAAGTTAGCAAAACAAGCAATCTTGTTGCAAGTCAACATCATCTTTGGGACGTGCAACTATGCAAGTCAACATTTCCAAAAGTGACATATCTACAATACCAAGCTCACTAGAATCTATGTATAACACCTCTATCTCTCTTGTTCTTTTTTCTTTTTTATAATACCTTCTTACAACAACTTTAAGTGTAAAAGCATAATGGTTCAGAGAAATTGATATAGGTAACCATACATTTAGTCATCTTCTTGATGATCGGTGCTAAAAACTTAATTTTACGGATTGTCACATCGTCATAGATATATAATAGTTATTTGAGCTGGTTTATCCAGGAGTAATCCAATACGCTGAAGAATGAAAGTGGATACTACGATTTCCATGCACCCCGAAACATGATTCTATTGATAATATGCATGATCAAATGGACATAATCTTGTGATACGTACCTTATCGGAGGAGCGACGACTGCTGCGAAGCTCGGGAAGAAGCTGATGTAACTTCGAGACAAGATCATTGATCTGATCATCCGTGATCCTCGAACCTCCTCCTACAGGTACCCCTGCAGATTGCCTCGAACGCGATGATCTTCTGTTGCTAGACATATTTATAAGAACCCAAAGGAGCAAGAGGAATGAACAATAAAACAGTTTTACAAACTATACTTTGAAAACTGTTCAAGCTCTGTCAGGTGGCCACAGATCAAGTGATGATGGGCAAGATGATCAGAGAATATATATGATCAAATGAGAGTATTCTGATGGATATATATGAGAGAAAACTATGGTCTAGTCAATATATATGGATTTGATGAATATGCGAAGCAGGTCGCCGTGTCAGAGAGACAAGGTATGGGGAGCAATTGATATAGCTATAGCTTAGAGGAGATAGAACTTATGAGGAATTTAATTTCTACTAGAAAGTGAGACAAGTAGTGATGCATGGGAGAATGGAGTGAGCAAGATGCTTAATTGGTGCATGTATTTAAATAGTAGTTGAGATATGGAATGGAGTGGGGATGATATATAAAGTGATGATCTCAAGATTCAAGGGACTTGAATATCACATACTGGCCGGCCTCTTATGTGTTTCAAAGTTGGGTCCATTTGTTTTTATTTTGGGAGGAGAGTGTACTTATGTTGCCAAGTTTTGAATTATGATGTTCTCAAATGTTATGTGAAAAATTTATGAAACCATTTGATCAGATGTATATTTTTATTTTCTTTAATCATATCATTAGAAGTTTTTCATGGTGTATGCGAGTGAGGTCAAAACACACTGAAAGATTATGGGCAAGGATCCGGGTCAGCTACCTAACAGGGAAGGTTTTGGAGCTGTGTGTGAATGCTTGAGATCTTTAAGTGAGGATGCAATTATATCCCAAGAAAAAGTTTGAAAAGTTTGATAATACTATCTACATCAAGAGCACTTGCATTAGAATCTCTATCAATTTTCTCTTTGCTTTTCACTTTTTTTATACATAAAGCTACAGTAAATAATTGATTTATAAAAATAGAGAATAATATAATAATACGATAATTTTATCGAGTTTTTCTATCTCATCTATAACTTTTACATTTTAACATATTTTTTAAATAATTTTTCAATTTTTTTTATCACATCATTATTTTACTTTTTTTTTATAGAATCTTTATTTTATATAATCTAATGCAAGTGCTTTAATAAGGTGCACATCTTTTTGATAGCTCATCATTTTAGACCATAAATCCGATGATGAAAATTGGCCGGGGATGTTACAGCATATGAAATTTTTTGACCATCTATGAAACCATTTGTACTGTAGCCTAGCTAGAGTATATAGTTCCTGTTTGATGCACATATACATGCATTTGGATGCAACACATGCACCAGCATATCATTATTCATATGCGTACGTACTTGTGCAATGTTGAGACGTGACCTGTTCATGCTTAATTATATGTAGTACATACGTGTGAAGTGATCTGTTGATGACTAGAAAAAGCGCGAATCTGATCATACAGTTGACTGCCTACCTAGCTAGTCAAACGCAGCCCTGATCCGTTCTTATGCTACTTCTTGAATTATTTGGTTCATAGATCATATGCATCATCTGAGAAAGATTAGATTAGGGATTAGATACCGTAGCTCATAAAAATAATAATATTTTAATAGAAATAAAACTATGTATATCATCTTATTTTACAGGGTTGTCCTTCTCATATTATACATTTGACGAGATTATATAAATACGTTCTTTTCCTTTTCTTTATAGATCATACGCATCACGATGCGGTTTTTATTATGCGCAATTAAAATCATCTATATGCTTTTGCAGTTTGATAGATAGATATAAGATCAATGCTCGATCGGAGGGGTGCACCATAGATCATAACCTATGTACGTCGGGGACCAGAAATCCGCCCATGAGCGTGTGTACGTCTGTGTCACGGATGATGTGGCCTGGACCGATCTAACGAGGCATACATACCCTAATCTACATATCAAAGAAATTAAGGTCTAACATCTCATAGATGTTGCTTTAATGTTATGATCAACCTTTGCTTAGGTATTCCTTTTGTCCCCAATAGAAAAATATGGATCCACTTTCATGGTTGTACATATATGTAAAGGACTTATGTTATTTTCACTAGGTGAGGTGGGAGCTCATCTATAAACAGTTGGTAATTTATACGTGGATGTTGATCATAGGGTGATTTCTATTTCATATTATATTGTGAGATATATACCATCAGTTCTAGTATTTGACTTAATAATGTTACTCCTAATAAATAAAGATCATAATAAATAAAAGGTAATCTGTTGAAATTATCACGAAGGAATGCAGTTTTTGTAGACGTGTTTGCAAAAGAAGGACGGCAAAAACCTCTATTCAGAAAATATTAGAAAGCGCTCGGATGCAAACTTGTCACACACTCGGTTTGTCACATGCCCAGGAGCGAGCTATTCTGTCCAAAACCCTAAACTAGAAAAAGTTCCAAAGCGCTCGTGCGCAAACTTTTTCCTTGCCCAGGCGCTACGTACGAGTTGTGCCTCTGCGTTATTTATTTTCTATGTTTGGTTGAAGGCCTATATATAGTCCTTTGTATTACGTTTTTCCATGTATGAGAGAAAGAGAGATCAATTACAAGGGATTCCTTTAGGGTTTGGTGAGCGAAATACAAGAAAGATCGAGTGGGTTTGAGTAAAGATAGATCATTTTAATCCGGTTACTGATTAATGATTGTTTTTTCGAAGTCCCCATACTGTTTTTATCGTATTGTTGGATATTTTTCGGTATGTATTTAAATTTATCTTATAATACTTTTTGTTTAAGTTTTATTGTTCTATATCCATATGTCGTTTTCTAACTTTTCATTTCGTAATTTGTAGACTTTGTTTACTTGGGATTCCTTCTTGGATGCCCAAGCTCATGCAGTTTGGGAGGTGAAGTTGCATGTCCGGATGCTTCATTCCGTGTACAGGACACGAATGGCTCTTTAGGGTTGTGGGAAAGATGAAGAGGCTGTCGCATGGATGAGCGTCAATGTTGCATTTCGGTTGGTGGAGAGATATAACACAGATAATGCCCTTCTAGAGAGAGGTAGGATCAACTCGAGGAACCTGCTTCAGGGGAAAACAACCCACACTCAAGGCTGTGTCTCTATTATGACTGTTCCGGAGAAAATGATAAAATTAAATTTTAGTTTAAATCGTTTTATATCGTTTATATTTTCAACAAATCATAATTGAAATATTTTTCTTTTCACAAGAGAGGAGTTTGAAGAAAAAGGCCAAGGAGTTTGAGATTTCGTACAAACCCATAAGAAAACGGGTACTCCTAACATGGTGGAAGCGATATTAGCAGAAAAGTCACTAGCGGACGTTCTCATGATTGACGAGACAGTTATAGACTTTCGTGCATAGTACTTTTTAATATATTCTTCTACATATTCTTAAATTGTTAAATATATTTGGAACAACCGAACCCAATAACTACAAAATTATAGAATTCATTTTTTGAGCGATTCAGTCAAATGTCTGAGTCGTAAGTCGATTCCTCCATGGATCCGGAGACCTCCCAGTAGCAGCTTGCAGTGGCCACGTCCAAGGCGTACATCGAAGTTGCTGGGATGTCGAAGGGGAGGGTCTATGGTATTCGCTCATATGTAAGCCAATACTATCTAAAGATCTAGCTCGCTGCTATCTTGAGGTTGCAGACACAGTCTGCTTCGAAGTAACGCTGCTATCCAAACGATGATTCATGCGCTTCGAAGTAACGTCATCCTAATTTAGCCGGTCATTGATAGTCTGTATCTTACAATATCTGTAATATTTGTATGTTTGATGCATTTGAGACTATTTTAGATTTGGATTTGGATGATTTTTAATAGTTTTAAAGTAATACCCGGGAATTTTAGGAATTTTGAAACGAATATATAACGTTACGATTTTAAAATAAATCGTGCTTGAAGGTTATATATTTAAATATAAGAAAATATTTGATTAATTAAATCAAATATGACGATGGAATATTTGGGATGACTAGTTGAACGCGTCAATAAACGTTACGAACGAATAACGTTACAAAGTTATAACGTTATAAACGTTGCGCGTAAGGGCTAGCGATTGTAATCCCAAAATCAATGGATTATGACCTGGGAGGTCATATTTTCGTATATTGGAAAAATCTTATTTTTCGTGGATAAATATTACGAAATTTAAGTGAATAATGGATTGAACGAGACGTATCGTGGGACGAAACGTGGGATAATCACCCACCTTACCTAACTCACCATTTCCCTCACCTTTTCCCTCCACTTTCATCCCCACACACCTCGACTTCTCCCACTCCACTCCCGCACACACCCACTGCCACTCTCCCTTACCTGCCACCAGCCAGCCGCCGCAGCTGCCACCATCTCCGGCCACCTCTCCTGCAGCTGCCATCATCAACATCATCTTCGTCATCACATCACCACACT
Source organism: Drosera spatulata (assembly GCA_035668315.1). Taxonomy (NCBI): domain Eukaryota; kingdom Viridiplantae; phylum Streptophyta; class Magnoliopsida; order Caryophyllales; family Droseraceae; genus Drosera; species Drosera spatulata. The sequence goes on from JAOVYX010021430.1 coordinate 36,049, forward strand.
GTTACCACCATCATTTTCATCATTATCACGACGCTCAATCCAAGACTACGGGCAGCAGCAGCGTGGAGGGGAGGATCAACATCGACAGCTCGGATATTGGACACTAACGGATTCATCCGTATGCTCGTGTACATAAGAAAAACCAAACGCGTACGAGGTAACCTCACTCGTCTGACACACCTCTTTTATTCGTTTACACACGTTCTTTGCTTCTATGCATGGTTTGGAACATGTTTTGATGTGTTTGATGTGTGTGGAATGGATTGGATGCGTTAAAACGCGAATTGAGCTATCTGGTGTCGGGCAAGGAGGTTTCCTGCAGGATTCTGGTCGGAGATCTATCGCGCCCGCGACCATCCTGGGTCGCGGCCGCGACGGGAGAAAAATAGATTCTTTGCCACACGTTTGACCATCCTGGGTCGCGCCCGCGACGGCTTTCTGACCAAGAAAAATATATTTTCGTGCCCCGAATCTTAAACTCAAATGCGTATTTGAGATATATAACACATACGCATGAGAATATATCGTCAAACGTGCATAAACGATCACGTTTGACATGTGGTCGGGTATTTGGGGTTGAAATGAACTAGAATGTACCCTTATAATGTATATATCCTCATGGAAAATAAATGAAAGCGACCACTAAATGATTAATAAAAAAGGGAACGGGGGATGTGGAGCATAGTTTCATTATCCATGTGAACTAATTAAAAACAAACAAATAAGAAATATCGCCTCCTTGAACTGATAAGGACGACATTGACATCCCTTGTGGATCCGTTGGATCATTGGTCGTTTTCTTGAATTTATTGAGAAGGTCGAACATGGTGTCCCTTCTTCGATCCATGGAGATCATCTGTTTTTTTGAATAGCCTTGGTGGCTTGAGTTTGAGTCATTGCACTCATGTATTATCCTCTGAGTCATCGTCACGGGTGAGAATTAGCTAAGGAGCGATGGGCATCCCCCATCCTCTTTGCATGGATGCAGCGGCTTGTACGCCGTTATGGCGGGGCCACAGATTGCTTTCTGCAGGGTGGCCCAAACTATCTCAATACAGGCAAGCGATACCTCATTGAATGCGCACAAGAGATGCAAGGCGATGCACAGAGTAGGCAGGTGCGAAAACAGAATCTATTGGGTAACCCGATTGACGATTGACACTTTATCTTATCTATGTACTCCGAGTCGGTCATATCCTTGGAGTTGTCGCTGCTTTTGAGTCGAGTCATGAACCCTAATTATCTGTAAAAGAAAAGAATGACGGTTAAAAGCGATACAAAGCCATGTAAAGAAATGAGAAACGATGTTGTGTGATATGACGCCCATATTTTCTTATATATATAAATGTTTTAGGGACTTTCGGCGGACGCTATAGCCATTAGCGGAAGTTCCCTGTAATTGGGATTCATACACCTGAGGTTGCTGGGTTTCATTAGCTCACGGTTATGTTTTTTAATTATAGGTATGTCCCCAACAGCACCTGAAGACTCTTAGAGAGAGGTTGCTTGTATATAGATGAATATATAGATGAGTGTATATATATATATAAATGTTTTAGGGACTTTCGGCGGACGCTATAGCTATTAGCGGAAATTTCCTGTAATTGGGATTCATACACCTGAGGTTGTTGAGTTTCATTAGCTTACGGTTATATTTTTCAATTGCAGGTATGTCCCCAACAACACCTGAAGGCTCTTAGAGAGAGCTTGCTTATATATAGATGAATCAATGTACTTTGGATATTATGGCAGATCAGATGTCTATATCGTTTAAATGTAATAAACGATCTGCATAGCTTCCGTTTAAATGTTGTAACTAAACAGGTATTTGGTTACTGTTTATAGTTCCTTGACTTCTTTATCTGTAAAACCCATTCGCTTTGTTTAGTCTTGTCACGGATCGGGTTCGTGACGGCATAACGCTCACGTGTCTTTCGACGCGGAAAGTCGGTGGGCGTTACATTTAAACAACTACCTATATTTTAAATGGTTTTTGGAATTTTCAAAATTTTTGTTTTAAAAAAAGAAATAATTTTGCGATGGAAGTCCGTCGCTTAAAAGCCAAAAAAAATTATGACGGAAATCCGTCACAAAATACGTAAACATTTGAATAAAATAATTAATAATCTAATTGTTAAAAACTAAAATAATAACAGAATTTAATTATTTAATTTCTTACAAAATAAAAAAACTTCATTTTAGGTTTTGGAATAATCTAATTGTTTTTTAGTATTTAATATATAAATAAGAAAAAAAAATTAAAAAAAAAATTATAGGTTTTGCGACATCTTTCCCTCGCAGAAAAAGTTCTAAAATATTATTAATTTGAAAAAAAATATAGCGACGGATAAAGTCAATCTGTCGCCAAAATAATCTTTTTACGGCGGAGCCATCGCTAACTAAGTGTTTTGTGACGACAGCTTTGACGCTATAAATTTTCGTCGCTAATATCGTTTGCGACTGAATTTTTTCCTTGAGCGACGGAAAAATTCCATCGTAAATATATGCAGATTTTTTTAGTGGACTAACGATAAGGTGAAGATTGTTAAAATTGTCGTGAAGGAGTGTAGTTTTGTTGTGTTTGCAAAAGAAGGAGGACGACAAAAAAAATTTCAGGAAATACTACAAAGCGCCTGGACGTAAGCTTGTCCCATGCCTAGACGTGAGCTATTCTGTCTAGAACCCCAAACCATGAAAAGTTCCGAAGTGCGTGGACAAAACCTTCTCCCACACCCGAGCACGACGTGCGAGCTATTTCTCCGCGTTTTTTGTTTCTCTGTTTGATTGAAGGCTTATATATACTCCTTAGTATTTGGTTTTTCATGTACGAGAAAGAGAGATCAATTAAAAGGGATTCCTTTAGAGTTTGGTGAGCCAAACACAAGCGAGATCGAGTGAGTTTGGATACAGACGATCCTTGTGATCCGGTTGTTGATTAGTGATTGTCTTTTTGTGGTTTTTTCCTTTTCCTTGTGGGTTTTTCACATGTGAATTTCTTGTGTCATTTGCATTCGTTTTTGTTTGGTTTCTTTCTTCGTGATTCATTGTTCGTGTTCGTGATCGTGTTCGAAGACGCATAATTACTAATATAATCTATGCTGCAAAAGACAACCACCTCATTGCTACAACCTACGCTTTCTCTATATAACACAAACTTTCCACACGTACATGTGATTTGTGTCTGGAATAGTATATTGATTCTACTTGAACTTCAGGTAATGTCACATATGCTAGAAGCCTACGTGCAACCGTGCAATGTATTGAAAGTCTAGTTTGCAACAGCGTGTTGCCAGCCTCTTACAGCATCAACATTAAGTCGTTCGAGTCACGAGGGGATATATAAAACCAATGTATGATACATATAGTGTCTTGATCTAATTATAGTTTGTTCATGACTATCTAATTCCCGATATACTTAGTAACTTTATGACAATTGACAAGAGCAGCGTCTAACATAGTATAGGGATGAGTCAAAGGGGCATGAGCTGTGCTCGAGATTACTGATGTATGTATTATGTTCATAATAAAATTATCATTCATAAACTTTATTGAACATGCAATTTCTAATTACTTTATTACCACAATGATTATAGAGCCTTAATTAAATTCATACAAGTGATGGTCTGAGTTTCGCAGCGTGGCTCACGGGGCACGTGAGCTTCACTTAGTGAGACAACTAAGGCTAGTTGTACTTCATTGGAAAAGTATAATATGGTTTGATATTAATTCTTCATATAACTAACCAAGATTCGATGCAAAGGTTACGGGTGTACTCTGGCAATTAAGAAGATCGTGGTGATGAACTATTATACTCCAACTCGATCGATTCCAACCCATGTAGATCCATTGAATATAAATAATAATAGTTCGATTTCTTTTGAATAAACTAACACGATCAATGTCTGACAAGTCATTAGAAAATGTTACTTTTTTCGTTCTATTCAAATTATAACAGTTTGATTTTTGTTTTTTTAAAACAAACTGTGAATGTGTCATACGATAATCAAATATTATTCTTCGTAAATTTATCGTGAAATGTTACTAAAATATAATTTACGTATTTTAACCTAATAAGTGTTGTGTGACGATCAAATATTATTTGATACAAAAATCAAAATTTTTCAAAATATTATTTGAATAATGAAATACTCATTATATGCTATATTATTATATAGTAATTTGAATGGGAGGAAATGAGTATTTCATGATTAACAATGCCATGCCCAAAATAGAAATCTTATGAGTAGCCGGTTAGCTGGCAAGCTAATTGGATCTAGCATGAGCTAGTGAATATAAACAATTACTGTTACAAGATTTAATGAGCTAGGACTATCTTTCCAAAAGACTAGAGAATAATTAGCAATAGGAAGGATATATATGAGTTGGAAAAAATTAAGCAGAGAGTTCACGTGTGCATAGAATCCAAAAAGGAGAAAAAGACAGAGCATTGGAAAGTGAACCATGTATGATATGTGCATCATGTAAAAGTATTGAGAGTGATATTTAATATGGGAGATCTTATTATCCTTTTAATACACCAATAATTAACTTTATGACTAGGATAAAATATGCAATCAAGCTCTCAACAAAAGGAATTGACTAGCTTCTTGGCAAGAGAGGAGCTACCCCTTCCCCCACTCATCTGGGCAATGTACACTCAGATAATGTTACGTCGGTGCATAAATGTACCAACGATATTTTTTAAACATTCATCTTTGATGATCGATCCGACCGAGATTCCATATCAATGGGTTATTGATTCAATCGATTGAACCATCGATTCGATTATTTTGATAATTTTTTATTTATATTAATATTGATATATTATTTTTGATTAAAATATACATTTATAAGTCTTAAATAAATAAAAATATAATTTATTTAAATTATATGTATATTTTTTTTGGTTTTTGAACATTTTTTCCTCTGCTTGAACTGGTTCAACCGCCCCGATTTGATCGGTTTCATCGGATCAATCCGGATCAACCCGGATCGATTGCTTGTTTGGTTTTTTGTTCGGATTGACCTGACCAAATCATCGTATCATGATTCAATCGATTGAACCGATTCGATTTTAATAATCATAGTTGAACCAATTCAATCGATCCGATTTTAATAACTATGATTTTGATAATAACAAATGGACCGATATAATTGTCATTTTGTTCAGTAGTACTCGCTTTCTAGCTACTAGACTTCTATAGTTTTTAGTAAAAGGTTACTCAAAGACTATCGCTATCAGGATCTAAGTGACGAAGATACTAAACACACATGTACTTAACGTATGTTGTATCGGGCATCAATCCGTCGACTAACTAATGATTTCACAAATCAAGGCCGAGGAAGAGACGCCATAACAAACAGTGTAATGACTCATGAATCTCGTTAAGGGTCTCAAATATTTATATGGTGACTGTACGTACGTAGCTTAAAGTACCGATAGTTAAGGGTCTAGTTAAAAACTATAAGCCTTGTTGGGCGGTGGTTTTTCTAATAATTGTACATTTTTTGTTGCCAAAGCAAGGTAAATACTACGACCGACATATTCTGCCAAGTGTGGCCGTCCAGGACAGATATAATAAGAATGAGATTTATGTAATTTTATAGTTTTTGTGATATGATAAGATGTTATGAATTCAACCTGAGAATCCGACGGATGCGAATATCACAGTCAAGAAACAATCGATACGAACAAAAAACAAAAAAACAACATACAAGATTTAACGTAGAGAAAATCCGATCGCGAGGAGAAAAAACCCCACAAGATATGTTTCGCTCAAACTCTAAAAAAAATCGTTTTTAATCTTTCTATAACCTTCACTACTTATAAAGATTATATATTAAAAATATCTAACTAGAAGATTTATCCTTATCACAAAATATATTCTATCCATATCAAAAAAAATATCTAAAGCTGGATTAAATCTCGAGCCAGTCTTCAATGATCTCTACCTTGGTTCGAGATCCTGAAACAGACAAATCATATAGATTGACAAGTCACTCTAGTATCCCACCTGGACACGACTATAAAGCCCCAGAAAATTGAGATCAAATAAATATTAATGAATAAAAAAAATTATGACTAAATAATAATTGTAATTGATAAACAAAGGGAGAATATGTGTTTTCTCCTTATATAATAAATTAAAAGAGAGAAACGAATCTTATTTCAAAATTTTGGGACGTAACGTTACTTTCATAACCTTAAAACTTGTGACGAAGTTGGGATAACTTTTGTCGCGGAAAAATTTGAAAAATTATATGTTAGTTAATAACATGATTTTCTGAGTGTGGTGGTAAAATTTGAGTAAAGTCTGTGGGAGATATGTGATTAACTGGTCATGTGATTAAACGAAACGGGGATGTTTTTTTTTTTTTTTGAATTACTCCACCAATTCCCTTTCCCTCCTCCCTTTTCCTCCCACTCACCACTTCTTTACTCCCCGCCTAACTCTTCCACCAAGCCCCTTACTCCCTTCCACCCACTCCACCACCAAGCCCACTACCTCCTTCCACCACTCCTCCACCCATCCTCATCACCAAGGCCATCAGCATATCTCCCTCACTCTCCTCTTCACTTCACTCTCTACTTCCTCTTGTTCTCTTCATTATCTTGCTTTCTTCCATTGTTTTTTTGGCTCAAATAACACAGCAAGGCGATAGAGAAGGTAAGGATGCAGGGAGGATCAGCATTAGAGGAAGGAGAATAGATCGAGAGAGGGGCACACGAGCCACAAAACAAGGAAGAGTGAAGTTGAGCTAATCACATCAAAGGAAAGCAAAACAAAATCAAATCCGTTTCAACCAGAGGATGAGCTTTGTCTTCTCTGTTCATAACCTCTAACTGATCATATGTGATCAAAAAATAAGGAAAATAACAAGAAAAATAGATCACGGACAAAGAAACGTGATATTTGAACCAAAAAACGAGTTATGCTCGTGAGACCCGAGACCTAAGGTTTTACGCATCACACAAGCCCAAAATTGAACAAACATGACAAGAACTAAGTAAATGTTATGTTTATGAAGTTTTAGATTATTTGGGATTGAATTGGTTGGGAAAACGCAAAAATTAGCAAACCAGCCAAAGGCGTTTCTGGACAGCTTTGACGTTCGATATTAGAATGCATTTTTACCCCAGTTAGAACCTATTCAGCGAATAAGTCTTGAAAAAAAGTTATAGAGGACTTCTTGATGTTTCCAATGAGTCAAGAAACGGGAAAGTTATGCGAATTTAAAGTTAACACAGGAAACTAAAAATCTGGACGCGAGCACACCGCCTGAATTCTGACACCGCCTGAGTTCTGGCACCTTCTGAATTCTGACACTGCCTGAATTCTGGCAGAAGGCTCACAGGCGTACCTCACGCCCGTGACCTACCTGGAACAGTCGAGGAAAGGTTTTTCAATGTATTTTATACATCGTATCAATCAATATACGTATTATGACGGTTAAGATACAGTATTTGGATAAGAAAACATAGAAAAATTACGTAATTAATTGTACGTAGAGCCAAAAAGGATTTAGTTTGAATAAAAATACGTGTTTGCTTGTATAAAAGCCCAAGAATACAAAGTTTGAATAAAAGTACGTAGTAGTTTACGTATTTGTGTAATATACGTAAATATGTCGAAATAACGGAATGTACGTAAGAATACGTAATGATGTAGTAGACGTATTTATGGACGTATAATACAGATGAATGCGTAGAAATAATGAAATATGAAAGAAATATGTAGTAACGAACGTATCGTACTTATACTGTGCAGGAACTGAGACCTAAATTGTTTTTCCTTTGGTATAACGCAAGCAACCCGAGTCTCACATAACAAGGTAACGTTTAGATTCTTGATTTGGATGGCGATGCATGTTAATATACTAGTTGTATATTAACGCGTGATGGATAGTTTTGTCCTGTGCGTTGTGCTATGTTGTGCTGTGATATGTTTGCATTTCCGTGTTATTGTATGATGGTGTGGTAACACCTGTAACTTATCGCAGTTCATGATAACCTAACCAGATAGTCCTAATGCTAGGGTTTGGGAAGCTTTTTCTCCGTTAACCCTGTACGTTATATGAATGTGATAAAGACAAGTGATAGGTTTACAAGGTGTGGCACACGATAATGAATAAAAGGTTAGGGTTGATACAGGTTAATCCTATAAATGATGTTATGTTAAAGATGAACATACAAAATAGGAATGAATTCATGAGAGGTGAGGTTAAACTCTGAGTTTGTTTATCCTACTGAGCTGTTACACTGTGACTTGAAAAAGATGTCAGGTTAAACTGTACAGGGATGAGTAGTTATGACTAATCATCTTATACGCGTAGACAACCCTGTGAGGTTGTCAGGTTGTGGGGTATCTCGCTGCAGGAGACCCTTGGGCGTCGTTATAGGTTGATCCCCTGTTTCGAGTGATCCCGGACTTTAAGCTTCTAGAAGAAGCTATGGATTCCCATGTTTAGCCAAGGTTACAGTGTTAACAAGAGGGTATTTGTTGTCTATCATGAATGTTAATTGGATGACTGATGTTGTTGTGGTTTTAGGACAGATTGCTCTCTCTTCTTTCCTTTTTGTGCTTCCCCTGAAGAGGGGACCGGCACGTTTCTGAGCTCGTATAGCTCACGGCATTGCTTTTCTTCTTTTTCTTGATTTTCATCTTTTCAGGTGCAAGACTTGAGGAAGGATTTTGATTAAGCTATGATCTTGTTTGTAATATTAATGCTTGGGACA
>JAOVYX010021431.1:0-15770 GCA_035668315.1 Drosera spatulata
CATGCTTTAGCTTAGGGGAATTTTTGGACGAGGAGTTGTTTATTTAGAGTCTTTATAAGAGTTATTTTTAAAAGAAAGAAAAAAACTTGCTTTTAATTCTATGGCTTGAGCAAAGTAAGATGATGATTTATGCCATAGCAAATGTTACACTAGTACATGTAGTTGAATATTGTCTCTATGGAAGTTCTGAATCTTTGCTAATATCATTCTAGTACATTCCTATGAGATGACCTTGTTCATGTGTAGATAGCGCTTAAGTAGTGACTTGGATTGTAGCTAGACACTTAGAAATAAAAGAAAACCTTCATGATCCCTTTTTCTACCATCTTTTCATTTATCCACCACTTATAAGGGAGCATGGAGTGGTTTTTAAAAAAATTTAGAAGACAATTTTGAATTTTTTTTGTTCATTAAACACCTGTTTTTCCATGGTAACCCTCATGCTATTTTTGGGTACTGGAGAACGCTCTAGACCTACTTAGAATAAAAAAAAAGAGAGAAAAATTACAAAGCACTGTTATAAGGTGCTTTGTTCCTTACCTCGGTAATCAAAATTACCATCTACGGATAAAAGAGGGGACATAGTCTTTGATAATATCGCTTGGAAAAAAACAGAAGAAGAAAAGATACATATCCAGTAGGAAATCTAGACCTCCTTTGAGACCTTGGTGGCTTTGGGAATGATCCTGTATAAGGAAACAACGGGTGAAAAGAAAAAGAAAAAAATTGTGATTTGAGTTTTCGAAATGTTTTGTTTTGCTATTACTCGAGAATTTACTTGGTGTGAAGGACTATGAAAGGGAATGATTTGAGGAATAGCTAGATGTGATGTGAAGAGAGATTAAGGATAACTTTTGATTAATATTCTTTCGACATGTGTTTAGTGTTGATTTTAGGCAATCTGATTACTTTGATGCTCTAGCTATAGAATTTTTTATTTGTGCTAGTTTTTCTTCATTTCGCATTTCTTTCTTTCTTTTGAGTCTATACTTTGCTTAGGGACAAGCAAAGGTTTAGCTTAGGGGAATTTGATGCGTATGAAAACACACATCATTTCTTTATTCTAAATGTTTGTTTTATTCCTTTTGTATTGTCTAAATTACATTTTTAGCGTCTTTTTCTCTTGGAATGTTGGTACTGCTGTGCTTTCATGTTTTGGCAGATTGGTGTGAAGTTTGGAGCAAAAATAAAGAAGGATGAAGAAAATGGCTAGTCATGAACTCAAAAAACTGCATTTTACATTTCATCATCATTTCACTTGTTTCGAGAATTTTTACGGTGATGTTTCACCATATTTAGCTAGATCAGCATGTCTAGATGTCATGTACAAGTTTTTACAATTTTTGGACATCATTTAGTATTTTTAGTTTTGGTTTTAAGGTTTGTTGCACACCTGTCGCGAGCATGACCATTGTGTCGCGGGCATCAACAGTTTGTCACGGATGTGACGCCCATCGGTCGCGGGCGCGACGGTGGTATTTCAACATATTTCCAGATTTTAACCTGTTACGGACGCGACAAGCATGGTCGCGGCCGCGACGTGTCTCCAGATGCAAAATAATGAGTTTCAGCCGTCGGATGGATCTGGTTGCAAGCCTTCGCCTATAAATACATCTCCTAGGGTTATTCTAACCAGAGAACAGAAGGGAAAATGCTCAGGGAGGCAGAGGCGATCAAGGAGACGAGAGACGCAAAGAAAGACAAGCCTTTGAGGGAATTTGAAAGAGATTTGATCCGCGAACGCATAGGATTTCATTGGACATTAGTTTGGAACGCGTCATGTGCTGTAAAACCTTTATTCTCAATTATTCAATCTCTGTAGAATGTTTGTTTTCATTGCTATGCGCTTTTCCATGCTTTGTTTAATGCTTATGTATGAGTAGTTCATTAATAGGGATGTGTTGATTAGATTTGATGACCTTAGATCATGAGATGTTGACTATATAACTTAAACCAGAGGTGTTTGACGATGAAAAGATGCATAAAACCTGTTAGAGTTATCATATAACATGTGTTTATTAGACTGATCACCTAATATACATAGGTTAAAGCTATAAATCGCGCTAAGTGGTTTAGTTTAGTAGCTAATTGATATAATATGATTTAAGCTAATTGTCATATACAATCAATGGTTTCAAATGCATGTAACATGATTAGTTTAAGCTAATTGCTATGATTGTTATGAATGTTAAGTTCCATGTTATGATTCAACTCTTGTGTTTTAAATCATGTTTGAGCTAATTGAAATGATTTAGATCTCTTGAGTTAGTTTAACTATCCGAGCTAATTGGAAGTTAGAAACTAAGGAAGGTAGTGAGTTAAGCCAAAATTCATTACAGACATTCCATGTTAATCATACATCTAAAATTCAGACATCCATGATTGATCTAAGTGACCCGAAATGATTCAACCATCGTCCCTATATTTCTCCCAACTTAAGGAAACTCCTCTGTATATCTCATCTTTATCTTAGCTTCTATTCGAACTAGTTAGTTTGGGTATAAGTAGTTTCTTACAAGAAACAATCCCCCCCCCCTCCCCAAACCTTAATTTCGATATTTGTAATGGTTCTTTATAGTGACTAAGGAAAGATAAATAATATTGCGACCGTCCCTGTGGGTTCGAGCAAGTAGACGAGTAGCTTATTGATCCAAACAATCCAATGATGGCTCCAACTCCTTGCAGCTTTACTATCTTAAGGCATCATATAACAGAGTTTCAAGAGAATCAAAGGCTGATGATGGAGAGTATCCAAGAAGTGAACCTTGCTCTGGAGATGACATCTAGTGAGGTCAATCATATCCGAACGATCTTGGAGTTTCAAAGCGGGATGGATGGGATGATTAGAGACATATGGAGCTGGTTTCACAGGGCTGGTTGTTTTTTGGGTGAACCTTAGCTAACAGGTATTCTTTTGTCCTATACGCTTTAGTTTTATTTTTACATTGAGGACAATGTACTGCTTTAACTTAGGGGAATTTTTAGGGTTGATGCTTTTATTTAGAGTCTTTGTTAGAGTCATAAAAAAAAATTGAAAAATTCTTAAAAACTAAAAAGAACTTGTTTTTAAATCTATGACTTGAGCAAACTAAAATGATGATTTATGCCTAGACAGTTGTTGAAATAATGCATGTAGTTTGAATAACATTTCTTAGGGAGTCATGGATCTTTGTTAACATCATTCTAGTACATTCCTATGAGATGACCTTTTTCATGAATAGATAGTGCTTAAGTGGAGACTTGAACTGTAGCTAGACACTTAAAATAAAAAGGAATAAAAACCTTCATGTTTTTCTTTTATGTCATCTTTTCACTTATCCACCATTTATAAGGAGGCATGGAGTGGTTTTTGAAAAAAAAGGCATTTTTAGATTTATGTTTATGTTCATTAAAGCATCCGTTCTTTCATGGTGACCCTCATGCTGTTTTTGGATAGAGAATGCTCCAGACCTACTTAGAATGAAAGAAAAAAAAAAAAAGAAGAAAAGAAAAGAAATTGCAAAGCAATGTTATGAGCTTGAAAAAACAAAAAAAAAAAAAAAGATACATATCCATTAGGAAATCTAGACCTCCTTTGAGACCTTGGTGGTTTTGGGAATGACCCAATATAAGGAAGCAACAGGGTGGAAAAAGATGAATTTTGAAAATGAGTTTTTGAAATGTTTTATTTTGCTACATCTCTGGGAAATCTGCTAGGTGTGAAGGACCATGAGAGGAAATGAATTGAGGGGTAGCTAGATGTGATGTGAATAGAGATGAAGGGTGGCTTTGTGATGGATATTCCTTCGACATGTGTATTGTGTTGTTAATTTTAGGCAATCTGATTACTTTGATGCTCGAGCTATAGAATTTTTCAGTCTTGTTAGTTTTTCTTAATTTCAAGTTTCTGCCTTTGTTTTGAATCTAGACTTTGCTTAGGGACAAGCAAAGGTTTAGCTTAGGGGAATTTGATGTGTATGAAAACACACATCATTTCTTTATTCTAAATGTTTGTTTTATGCCTCTTGTACTGTCTAATTAGTTTTGTTAGCGTCTTTTTGTCTTGGAATGTTGGTACTGTTGTATTTTTATGCTTTTGGCAGATTGTCGTGAAATTTGGAACAAAATGAAGATGAAAGATGAAGAAGAATAGCAAGTCATGAGCTCCAAGGCTAAAATTCACAAGTTTGTCGTCGTTTCATCTGCCTTGAGAGCTGATACGGCAAAGTTTCACATCGATAAGCTAGATTAGTGAGTTTTGATGTGTTGTATAAGTTTCTAGAATTTTTGGAGGTCATTTAGTATTTTTTGCAATAGTTTTAGATGATCAGCACACCTGTCGCGGTCACTACAGGCAGTGTCGCAGGCAGGCTGCAGGGTGTCGAGGGCGCGACGGATACAGGTCGTCGACGCGACAGATGATTCTCAGCAAAATTCAAGTTTTCATAATTTGCTTTCAGCTCTTTCCTACTTCTCAGCGTCATAGCATTTGTCTATTCTCTCGGGTTTATTGGTTGAGAAGGTAACTTGTTGTTCATCTAAGCCTTTAACTGGCTCATATAAGAAGCTAATTAGCTCATTTGACTTTGGATGCTTTGAATGTCAGTCTTTGTCTCCTTAGCATCCTTTTTGCATTTGTATTTGTGTTATAGCCATTTGCTTGACCATATCTTCAAGTGACATTCCACCTGAAGTTCCTTGATTATTGTTATTTGCATTGAAGGGTTGTTGTTGTTGTTGTTGTTGCTGTCCCTGACCCTGATCAAATCCTGGAGGGAATCTTTGTTGTTGGGGAACATTATGGACATTGTTTTGTCCTCCCCATTAAAGTTTGGATGGTTCCTCCAAGGTAGGACAGGCGTATTATTCCACGGTGCTGTCCTTTATCCTTCAAAATTGACAACATTTACATCATCTTGTAAGGAAGGACAAGCATCCGTTTTATGTGATACATTGACAGAATTCACATGCCTTCACTTGTTCAGGCTGTGATTGAGTAGTGTTGGTTACTAGTTTAGCAACCAAATCAGTAATCGCAGCAATCTTTATATCAGTTGCCGAGTTTTCAGCTACCTCTCTATCAGCATCGGCCCTTGGGCTGAAGTCTTGAGAACTTTGGGCAGAAATTTCTATTAGTGTCCTTACTTCAGCAGGAGTTTTGTTCTTTAGCGTGTCACCACTTGAAACATTTAGCGACCCTTCATAGAAGTGCAGAATTAGGAGGTTTTCTGCTATTGAATGGTGCGGGCAACTCGCACATAAGCGTTTGAAACGCTCCCAATATTCGTGAAGATTTTCCCCTATCTTTTGTCTCATCCCAAAAATTTCTTTCCGGAGATTCGTTGTTCGGGTTGAGAGGAAATATTTATCAAGAAAAGCATTCGGTATTTTTGCCAAGTGTTGATTGATAATGATGGCCGTTCATACAGCCAGTCTTTTGCATATCCTTGTAAGGTGAAAGGAAATGCGAACAGTTTCATCACGTCGACCGTTATACCTTCAGGTTTGGTCGACTTGCAAATTACTTGCAACTCTTCAAGTATCTATATGGGTCTTCAGAAGCTAGACCATTAAATACAGGGAGTTTGTTCAGAAGGCCCGAATTTAGTTTGAATGGCACGTTCCGATTTGGCAAATTTATGCAAAGAGGCTCTTCCTCTATTGTGGGAGCAGATAACTCCTGAATAGTTCGATTTAAATTTTGGGCAGTATTATTTGCATTGTTTTGATTGTTTTCAGCCATTTCAAGATTTTCAAAAATTATAGTAGTGAAACTCCTTTCTGTATGAACGTGTGAAGAAGAAGTTGAAGGTGTAGAACCTAAAAAGGGAATAGAGTTTCTTCTCTGAGGATTCGAAATTGGAGACTAATGTCCTAACTTCACATCCAGTTACCTACCACTTCTTAAGTTCATAAAAATTCATATAAACTTCTTTTGATTTCAAAAATTTTTTTTTATTTTAAAAACAATTAAGTCCTTAAAATAATTTTTTTCCGAAAATAAAAATTAAATTAAAACCCAGAATAGAAAATTATCAAGTTAAGTTTGGTTGTACTGACACTCGTTACCCTTCCTCGGCAACGGTGCCAAAAATTGATGCGTAGTCAGCCACATGTATAATTATGGCGACTACCACGTTCGTCGTAAAACGTGCCAATTTGTTTCGACCCCTGCTTCCACGTCTACATTAGTATTTATAGCGGGATAAAAATAAATTGGCACGTTTTACAACGAACGTGGTAGTCGCCATAATTACACCTGTGCCTGACTACACATCAATCTGCTTCTTCTTAAGTTGTTGCCTTCTCTAGCCGAGTAACTTCCTATTCTTGTATTGGATCATCTCTCATCCATGCCTTTCACGATGCTTCCTCAACCTCTATGGAGGTTTGCATAACCAGCTTTCTTCTGGTTGCCCTGGGAGGTCATGTTGCTGCGTTTCTCTTTGGCTGCTGTCTGGTGTTGGTTACTTCAGCTTCCTTAGCAGTAGAGGGTTTGATGGTTTCCTTTGTAGTTGATGGTGATTTGGTCTTTGTTTCCTTAGCTTTCATTACAACCTTGTTCAGTGGTTGATCAGAGGCAATTGAGGTAGTCAATACCTCCTTTTTTTTTATTTGAGAATCCAAGGGACTGTTTTCTAATCTTTCTCACGTCCATCTGCTTGGCAACAGTCCATGGTCTTCCTAATTTCTCTTATAGTTTAAGCTTATCTTTCAACAATATGCTAATCACTCTCCCATAGAGTAGTTGTCTGGCCTAGACTGCTTTGGCCAGTTGATACATCAGCAGCTTGGCCCAGTTTAGTTTGTGATTTGTTAGGATTGCACACATAATCTCCTATTGGTCTGACGTGATTTGGTCCTTTGCAAACTCTCTTGACATGATTGCCTTCATTACCACGTCAGCAAGCAGCTTGTGGGATTTGGAGAGATATTTCTTCATAGTTTTGATTCCTTCATCCTTGTGCTCATCGTTCAACATGGCATGTCTCCCGTCTGTTACTACGGACTGAGGTATTATTCTGGATCCTTCATTGGATATCTTGAACAATCGCTCAAAGTCCTCGGGAGTGATCGAGATCCTTATCTTCTTACTTGAGGTGTAGGTGTTCTTCAGGAAGTCGTCCGCAACCTTGGCCTTCTTAATCATCCGACTTATTCATTCGCACAAGTACCTTAATCATCCGCAATCTCCTTAACTTCGTTTGATTCATCATTTAGGGTTTCAAAATCAAGAACAACCCAAGTCTGTAATTTCACCCTTTTCGAGGGAATAAAGCGGCTTTGAGTTGTTTCGGATGATGATGGAGAGTTTGATTATGTGTTAGCCATTTTCTATATCGATTTCAATTGAGTAGCTTTGGAAAAGTTTTGAGTTTTGGAAAAGAAAATTGAGAATGAACAGTGTTAGGGTTTTGTAATAAAGAGTCATTGAGAGTATGAGAGTTTAGAGAGAGAGAGTGAAAATAAAGAGTATAAGTTCTCTCATGTACTTAAGTATTTATAGGTGACAAAGTCACCGTTGTAAATCTTGAAAAAAAAAATATTAGACATTGCCTTTCTTTTCGCAAAACAGTCACTGTTCTGACCGTTACGAAATTCTAACATTGAAATCCGTGATTCTATTTCATTCCAAAAATAGCAACACAGAAAGGGATTTGAATGCTAGTCTGCTTCTCACTGTGCGGTAGAACAATAGAGCATTTTGGCCTTATTCATTTAAGTCAATCATACCGAATTCTCCCCGAAACTTGGTAAATTTACTCTCATCAAGAGGCTTTGTAAAATATCTGTAATTTATTTTTCTGTAGAAATATATTCTAATTTTGTATGACCTTCTTACACATGATCTCTGATAAAATGATATCTGACATCAATATGTTTGGTTCTTGAATGAAAAACGGGATTTTCTGAAATAGCCATGGTAGACATGCTGTCGCAAAAGATCAGTGTTTTTGAAAACGTGAATCCATAGTCTACAAATTGTGACCCCATCCATAAAATTTGTGCAACACAGCTTCCTGCTACATAGTACTCGTCTTTTGTAATAGAGGTTGAAAAGGTTGTTTGGTTCTTGCTAAACCAGGATACGATCCTTGCACCTATTCTCGAACTCACTGAGAAAACTTATAACTTGAATCGAAACTTCAAGGTTCTCATAGAGAAGAGAAGCAGAATGAGAGATGAGCATGCAGTAGCCAATGAAAAGACTACTGAAGTTGACAAGCTCGAACTCCGTTCTCAAAGAGGAACTTAAGTCTACCTCTGGACTTCTTGAAGTCACTGAAGCTGAGGTGATACACCTAAGAAATGAGAATAGGGAACTCAAGCTTCAGATTGACAAGTGGAATGAAAGAACAAAGGATTTCAAGGAAATCCATTTTGTTCAGGCCATGAACTCTAGAGCTAGTTTAGGCTCTTGTAGTAAGGTGAGATTTCTATGAAGTCTAAACCGTCAAGACCATCCTCTAGTAGTAAGGTTGAGACTCCAAAAGGGGTCTCAACATGACCTTCCTCCTCCTGATAAGGTGATGGGTAACCCCATTCCACTTAAAACCAAGAAGGCAAAGAAGTCCCCTTCTGCAAGTCATTCAAAGCACACTTCTGCAAAAGGATAGCAGATGAGTTCCAACTCTATTGCCCAAGCAAAGCAAAAGACCACTAAAGAGACCAAGAAGAAGAGGCCAAGTTTAAGAAAAGAATCTCAACTTTCCTCAAAACTTCCCTCTTGTGTATACTATCCTCCCATAGGAGTATGGAATCAATCTTTGCCACACTCTAGCTTGTGGCCAACATTGATTCTTTATCCTACTATACTATGGGAGAGATGATAATCTACTGCCCCTCTAATGCAGCAGGGTGAACCCTTCTGCACTAGTCTAAGAAAAAGAGTTCACCAGCCACAGCACACAAGACCAAAAGTTGTGTGTTATAGATGTGGCAAGGAAGGTTATTGGAATGTGCAATCCCTCCATTTGTATAGAAATCAATGAATAAAACTTAAGAGTAAAATCATGATGTAGTTAGTGTGTTTAGGCTGGAAATCAGGTTGGCAATGTGCAGTGTAATAAAGAAGCAGTTCTTAAATACGAAACTAATTCTTTATATATCCATGTCATCAACTTACATATCATAATATAGGAAAACCACATCTCATAAAGCACAAGCCATGTCTGAGGAAGAAGTTCAAGGTCCATAGGCGGCCCTCGGGCTGGTGGCTACAGAGATGTTCACAGCTCTGCAAGCTCAGATGGAGACTGAAACGGCTGCAATACTAAGGACCCTTACTGATTTGGCGAACCACAGGCTAACCCCGTTACCCGGATTCGAGGCAGGACATAGTGTTCAGTAGATCCTGGAGAATCAAGGGTCGGCCGATTCCTAACAACTCCCGCCGGGAGATCTACGTCATTAGCTGAACCGAAGCCAGGTTCCCCCAAAGGGGCAAAGAGAATCAAGCTGAACTCGTTTGAGAGAAACCCTTGAGGATCTGAGAAGCCTCTTGAACTCCAAGATAAATAGCCAACTGACAACGGGTTTCGAAGAAGGGAAATGAGGTTAAGAGCCCATAAAACTCTGATGAAACCGATCTGGCGAAGAAAGATGACGAGCTCTTTTGAATGGTAAAGTGCACTATCACGGGAAACCAGAGGGATGAGGTATAGAGGATGGGAACCCCGTTCTTTCCAGAAATTAGTAGGGCGGTTCCCCACGAGAGGTTTAAGATGCCCAGCTATGAGGGAGAGACCCGTTCGACCACGTCTAAACCTTTTGGACATCGATGAACTTCTGCAGGGCCGAGGACGCCATCATTTGAAAGATGTTCCCCACCACACTCCAGGGCCGGGCTCGAATATGGTTCAACTCTCTACAGCCGGGTTCACCTCACAGTACATCAATAGCCGACGGTTTCAATTAACGGAGGAACACCTCTATGAAGTGAAGCAGCACAAGGGGAGAATTTGAGGGCCTACGTTCAAAGGTTCAACTCGGAGGTGGTTCAGGTCAGCCACGTTGAAGGTGGACATCTGTCGGGCTCTTATCCAGGGACTGGCTAATGAGAACCTAGCTTACGACCTAAGTAGAAAGGTTTCGTGGACCTATACCAACGTCCTTACCAAGCTGAATCAACATGTCACAGTGGAGACAATGATGGCAACCCAAAACCGGTTTAGGGGATTGCACATTGGAAGCTCAGACGTCGACCCCCATGGAAGCATCCATCCCAGCTTGGAGAAGCCAAAAAACGATGAGAGCTCCCGAGATAGAAAGAAACATGAGAGCAAGCCGAAAAAGGATGTTCCGAATACTCCGATGTACTCTAGGCTGACGCCTCTGAATGCCCCACGGGTAGAAATACGAATGGCAGCATGAGAAGAGAACTTGCTGCAAAAGTATTCGGAGAAACAAAGATTCCAAGGGAAAAACCGAGATACGACTAAGTATTGCTTATATCACAAGGATCACGGTCATGACACCAAGGAATACCGTCACCTACGGAAGCGATCGAAGAATTAATCAAAAAAGATGCCCTATAAAGGTTTGGGCTTGACCAGGATCAAGCTCGAAACCGGTCCCCACAAAGACCTCAAGAAAGAACAAAGACCCCGCCAAGACGGGAAGAAAACCAAAGCAACGACCAAGAATCAACATGATCTCGGGAGGGACGATCATAGTTAACCTGTGCGCAGCGGCTATCGCTGAACTTAGGATAACTGAGATGCCTAAGTACAAAGGTAAAACGAGGACGAGACGAGCCCGAGATGGGGTTATAGGTGGAAGATGGAATGGGAATAGCTTTCCCTCACGATGATGCCCTCGTCCTCGAAGACTTCGACTTGGAAAGAATCTTGGTAGATAATGGGTCGTCAGCAGATGTTCTTTATTACATTGCCTTCAAGAAGATGGGCTTCGAAGATAAAGATAAAACACCACTCATAGGCTTCACCACCATTACACCCTGTTACTTGATGCTCAAATTTCCAATGACGTACGGGGAAGGAGTCTTGAAAGGGAACCAAAAGGAATCCAGAAGATGTTATGATGCCACCAAGAAACAAAAAGCTACGACGGCTGGGGAATCCTTTCCATTACACCTCGATCTGCGAACCCAAACTAAGGGTTCGGAACCCGTTGAGGAGCTGGATAACATCCTGCTGGTGGAAAGAGAATGGGATAAAGCAGTAAAGATTGAGGCAGGCTTGAGGGACCCGGTAAGAAGCCAGCTAATCAAATTTCTGAGAAAAAACTCGGACTTCTTCGCCTGGAGTCCCAAAGACATGCCAGGGATGGACCTGGAAGTGATGGTACACAGGCTATCCTTGAAACCAGAAGCCAAACTCGTTAAGAAAAAGAGGAGTTTCACTCTAGAAAGGTATAAAGCGATAAGAGAAGAAGTCAACAAGCTGCTCATTGCCGACTTTATCAGGGAGGTCTCGTATCCCGATTGGTTGGCCAATATCGTAATGGTGAAAAAAGAAAACGGCAAGAGAAGAATGTGCGTGGACTTCACCAACTTGAACAAGGCATGTCCCAAGGATTGCTACCCGTTACCACGGATAGACCAGCTGGTTGATTCGACTTCAGGTTATCAATTGCTATTATTCATGGATGCCTTTCGGGATACAAACAAATCCTCATGGCAATGGAGGACTAAGAGAAGACCTCGTTCATACCAGAACCGACAAGTACTGTTACAAAGTCATGCAATTCGATTTGAAGAACATTGGTGCGACCTACCAAAGACTCGTCAATGAGGTTTATGGCCCCATATTGGAGAAAACAATGAAAATTTATGTCGACGACGCTAAATCTCGTAAGCCGGAACTCCACACCAATGACTTGAAGGCAACTTTCGATCTCCTACGAAAGTATAAAATAAAGCTCAACCCGGAGAAGTGTGTCTTTGGGGTAGGATTTGGAAAATTCCTAGGCTACATGATCATAAGTAGGGGGATAAAGGCCAACCCGTCAAAGGTGGAGGCAGTGCTCAGTATGAACTCGCCCAAAACAAAGATAAAGGTGCAAAAGCTAAGCGGTTGCTTAGCTACATTGGGCAGATTCATTACAGGAGGAGCGAAAAGGGTGCTCCCATTTTTTAAGGCATTGCGAGATGCCTCTTCGAGCCTAAAATGGACCACGGATTGCCAATGAGCTTTGGATGAACTTAAAGAGTACCTGAGGGGAATATCGTTGCTCACAAAGCCGCAGACCAAAGAAAGGTTGTACGCTTATCTGGGGACATCGGATGAAACCGTATCTGCTATGTTGGTACGCATATAGGACAGAAAACAGAGGCCAGTTTACTGTTTGAGCAAAGTCCTACACAATGATGAAACTCGGTACCCCCGGATTAAGAAAGTAGCCCTAGCGCTCATCAATGCAACACAGAAGCTCAGACCCTACTTTCAAGCGCATTGAGTAATAGTCATGACAAGCCAGCCGCTAAAACAAGTACTATATAGACCGGCAGTAGATAGAGCTCAACGAATACTACATCAGTTATGAACCCAAAATGGCTATCAAGGCTCAAACCATGGCCGACTTCCTGGTGGAATGCACGTTCACGGTAATACCCAAGGTTAAGGATAATGAGCAATCGGAGAAACCGTGGAAAATTTTTATCGACAGGTCCTCTTCAAGCAAAGTCTCGGGTGCAGAGCTACTATTGACCATCCCAATGGGTTGGGAGTTGCCATGTTCCATCGACCTTCTATTCTAGACTACCAACAACACAGTTGAGTTCTAAGCCGTCATATCAACTTTGAATCTGGTCAAGAACTTGGGGGTTCAATGAGTTGAAATATATACGGATTCAAAATTGGTGGCGGACTAGACAAATGACAGCTGTGAGGTCGGAAACCGTATGAGGGACTATTGGAGCACTGCCCAAACCGTGGCTAGGAAACTTCCTGACTTTAAAGTACAGCAAAGTTCATGGGGGGAAAATTATGTGCCTGACTGATGAGTGTGTAAACACGCATCAGTTTCTTAGTCAAAATCATTTGTTTGTGTTAGTTTAAGAGTCATTTCATATTTTTTTGGTTCCTTTTTTTTTTTTTTTATTTAGAACATCGACACTTCAAAATTTCTTATTTACATGGCAACAGTGAAGAATTGGAAGTGTTTTCCGAGGATGAGCTGATTATGAGAAGTTTGAGGCTGTTTTTTGAAGTTTTCTGTTGATCTCCAATTTTATGGAATGTGTTTGCACTTCACGGGGAGATAAAAATCGAAGTTTGCATGCTTGACAGCAGGCACGAGCCGTGCACACAAGGCACAGGCTGTGCGCATTGAGTTTTCCAACTTCCCTATGAATGGGTTACTTATACCAAATTCTAACTTTTTGTTCATCAATTTCTATACAATTGAAGGGATTGCACATTCCTATCAATATCCCCCTAAATTGATGCTAACAAAACTTCAAAGTAAAACAACAAGCTAACAGCCTAATTACATTGTTAGAAAAAAAAAATTTAATCTAATTTCTTAGACTGATGTGAAGTAAGGGATTTGACATTTCTACCTGTGATGCTCACTGTCTTTGCTGTGCTTGTGAGGCTGATCCTTAGATGTTTTGTGATGTCTTCTTTTCTCTTCGTGGGGCTGCTCCGTTTGAGATCTGTGCCCTGATGGCCTTTCTTGGGTTTTCTCCCCTAGAGTTTTGTGCCTCTCTTCATGAGGCTTTTGACTTATTGACCTCTCCTAATGCCTTTGCAGCTTTGCTACCTTTTCTCCTTCTCCGGCTGTAGCAGACTTTCTTTTGAGCTCGTCTGCAGCTTTTCTTTCCTCTGTTGCATTCTATGCAGGTGGCCTTGTTGCTTCTTTTCCTCTTTTTGCTATCTTCTCCCCCTTTTTGTTAGCATTAAGTGCTGCTGTGAGGGCTTCGATTGCAACTCGAAGGGCTTTGAGTTCAGAGGTGGTATCTGCTAAGCAGCCATGGCCTTGGCAGTTTCAATGTGAAGCTTGTTTTCTAGCAAGCGAAGCCTTGTATCATTGTTGATTATGTGTTCTTGGAGCTACTGTTTTGTGATTTTCAAAGAAGCTTGCCGCTTGCGAAGATTAGCTAAATGTTGGCTTCTCAGCTTGTTCAGGTTTGAGGAACTGAGCTTGTACTGCTAAAGATTTAGGGCATTGGCCCTTTGAATTTGGTCTACGAGACCTTAAGCCATGTTGGAGATTGATGCTTGAAAGTCTTCAAAACACTTTATTCTGGCAGTTTTCTCAACTTCCAGCTCATCTGCAACTGGTTCAAGTCTGTCAAGAAGTTCCTTGAAGGCATCCTTCGTCCACTGATGCATGCTGTAGATTTCTTGATCCAATTGCCAGAGTTTGTACTCCATGGTGGTCTCTTGGGAAAATGATTGTTGATGTGCAGTAGGTTTAGTTCTGGCCACTGTTCTTGTAGTAGAAGATGGTCTTTCATGGATTGGTGTCATTCGGATATCTGCAAGCACTTGCCTTAGACTACTAGCTGCAGTCTGGGTGTCATTTGAATGTCAATAGCCCCACTGTAGAGTAAGCCTTAAGGAAATCCTATTGATGGTGGATCAGCCCTAGTCTGCACCATTCCAAATGAAGATGGGGGTGAAAATACTAGGTTTAGTGGAGATATATCTTGGGCTTGCATGTTTTCCTAACCAAAGGGAGTATCACTCTTCAAATATTTGTTAATTTCCTCTAGAGTGACACCTTTGTAATTTCTTCTAGAGTGACACCTTTGATGGTGCTTTCTGCTACAGTCTGCTCCTCATTTGGCATAGAGGTTGTTTCCAGAGATTCATCCTCCACAATGATCACCTCCTCTGCCTGTGTGGGAGTAAGATCAAGTGTTGTAACTTGAGTGAACTCCACTTGCTGAGTGCTCTGCTCACAGTCTACAATAGTTCCTTCTGTGGTAGCCTTTGCTGCATCCTTGCTTGGTGATGCTGACTTCTTGATTGGTGATTCTTTTGCTATTGGTTCAGATATTGCAATAACCTCGACTGATGCAGGAATAACAATGCCCTCATGCGGGTATGGAACTAGGATACGTGCAGCAGCAGAGGAAGTACCCTCATCAGCCCTAAATGCCGGATTCTTCGTCCGAGGCATTTTAGCAAATTACCTAGGCATATAAACATGAATTCCATCAATTTCACTATGCAATTCAACAATCCAAACATGAATTCTTAATCTATACAATGCATAGATCAATTTAGAATACTTGATTGTTGAAAAATTGGAGTTGGAATTATGAATTTATACCAAGGGTGTCTCTGAAATTGGACGAAATCTGAGACAATTGTGTAGTGAAATTATGCGCAGAGTGCCCTCCTCGTCGATAGGAACCAAATAATATGCGTGATTGCATGAACAATTTGATGATTTGAGAGGATTTGAGGAGAATGAGGTGCGTATCCGTAGTGAATGTTTCTTTGAAATGAAATTGAGGGCTGCCTGGCCTTTCATATACCGCTGGGCGTTAGTCGCGGCCGCGACAACCTAAGTCGCGCCGGGGACTGGTTTACTTTGGTCGCGCCCGCGACTCCTTTCTGATGGCAGATAAAATCATTTTCTCTTCTTCTATTTCTTTTCCCAATGTCCTAATATCACTTCACTTTCACAATCCTTCCTATACATCTCGTATAGAGCCGTTAGCCGAGGTTTATATCGTAACAGTTTGGAATTTTAACGGTCGTTGGAAAATAAACTGAAACAAATTGAAAGAAACTCGAACTTCAAAAAGGAAACTTAAGCATGGGTTGCCTCCCAAGAAGCGCCTTTATTTAACGTCGTTGGCTCGACAGCCA
>JAOVYX010021432.1:0-15764 GCA_035668315.1 Drosera spatulata
AACAATTTTCCCAATATATATATATATATGTTGTGGGGGGGGGGGGGGGATATGTGGGTAAAATCAGCTAACATGGCTGATTTAAAATCAGCCACATATTTTCGTATATTATATATATATTTCCTCCATCCCACATAATTTGCATCGTTTTGTTATTTATGAAAGTCCCAAATTTTTGCAACATTTTTATTTTTGGAATGTTATATGTAGTTAGGAGTTAAAGAAGGTGAAGAGAGAAATGAATGTATGGTTGAGAATTAAAGTTGAAAGAGGAAGGAGGTAGGTCTAAATTTGCGTGTCAAAAGTAAATGTTATAAAATATATTGAACGGAAGGAGTATATATATAGGGGACTCATGAAACAAGATAGCTAAAGGCACTCATGAAACAAGATGATATACATCGTTTTTCAATAATTCGGCCCTTAGATGTGACCATCTACTCCAATAAAATATGATAATAAAAATTGAAATCATTTCAACACTCTAATCCTTGAAGGTAAAAATCATTAGAATGAACGGTTTAAAAAAGTCTTTAAACAAGTTATATCATTCTGGAACGCACGTGTAATCGATGACTATCAAATTTTGCAAACACGATGTATACGTGTAGGTGACAATATTTATGTGCATAGTTAATGATAAACGACATTGACTATCGTGTTTTTAAGAGTGTTTTTAGCCAGATGGTTAAAGGCACTTTAATCCCTTTCATCTGATGTATATATTTATATAGGGAAATCATCTGTGCTGCAAAAGGTAGCAAGGTAGCATAGTGGCTGCTGCAAATACTGTAGATTGGCGATTTTATATTGTTAGTTGAAAAATCTATACTGTAAATTGATGAATGTGTAAAATTAAGTTTTTAGTGTATTTTATAAGTAAAATCTGACTTGTATACATTTATCAAGTTATAGTATAAAATTTTCAATTTACAGTATAAATTTCTCAACCTATGGTTTGTAGCAGTCACTACACGCCCATATATATATATATATATATATAAGAAAAATCATTGGTGGTGTAGCAATAGTCATGTTGGCTATTGTAAACTGCACCTCTTCTTCCGGTAAACTGTATTTTGTTCTATTTTGAACTGTAGCTTAAAAGGTAAAAAAATGATGCAATTCATAATTGAATAATTGAACAAGGTGCAGTTCACGAAAAAAAGATGTGCAGTTTGCAGCAGACATTTTGGCTGCTGTTGCAGCACCGACGACGCACCCATATGTGTGTGTACACGTGCGCGCTTCCCCTTTCCTTTAGGATTAAACTCGTTTTGATCCTTGAACTGTGGACTTATTTCTTTTATTTTCTATGCGTTGTTGCACTCGAACTTTTCAGTTTGTAGAGGGAAAGACAAGCTCTCATGCTGAACAAGATGGTGAAAATCAGTTATAACTGAGCACATCCTGTGGCAAAAACTAATTTCATGCTGCTAAACCTTTAATGACAGTTAAAATGTGTTGTGGATTTCCGATCGGAATAGCTTGAGTTTCTAGTGAGCAGGTTTTCTATATTCAGGAACTTTTAGAATTTCGGTAATGTTTAGGATGACATTCAATGAAATTGGTTATCTGTCATCTGTCATGAAGTTCTGCATGGTTATTTCGAAATTGTAGAAGTGTTACACCGAATTATATCCCCTTTCTGTGTAAATGAAGCTTTTCCTTAATTGGTGGAATGTGGTTATGATTGGTTTTTAATCCTAACTAGTTTACTGCCTTGCACTTTGTGTGGGTAGATTGTTTTTTTTATTGTTATGTGCTTAATCAAAGTTAAAAAATAATAAAATTATGCATTATAACTATGTAGTTATTAATCTTAATGCATTATTCTTAGTTATCATTTATCAAATAAGAGTATTCTTTTTAGAGAATCAAAAGAGGCCAAACACAATGTAGAACGACATTAACCTAATTGATTATTATCGGAGGTAAATAACATAATCCAATGAATATAAAATATTTCCTACTTTCTCACCTTAAAAAAACATTTGTTTAATTATCACAAATAATCGAAATAATAATATCTGGCATGTGCGTGTAGATTTTTATCATTTTTTTATTGTTATGTGTTTAATTAAAGTTAAGAACTAATAAAATTGTGCATTGTATGTTTGTAGTTATTAATCACAATACCTTTTCCTTATACGTGAGAGTTTGATTAGGGTGGTTTTTTTATGATTTAAGATTAGGATTTTTTTTAAGGAGATTGTTTTTTTTTTTTTTTTGAAATTTCAATCTAATAATTATATTAGATTTGATTTGATTATTTGCAGAATCCATCTAAAGCATTCAAATCGTAATCAAAATCAGTAAAATTAATTGAATAAATATTTTTTTAGTTTACTTAAAATTTAATATTCCATGTCATGTCGTTTGTTATCCAGATGATTTATTATCTAAAAGTTTTGTGTAATTTTTTTATACAATAGATTACTCTAAAAAATCAACATTAACTCCCACTCTCATTCCAACCTTTTGCCAGGCTGAGGGTTACAACCGACGTGCTAGGGCTCGTATTGAAGCTCTTAAAAAGAAAACAGAAGAAAATTCAGGTGCTGCTGAGGCTGCTAAAAAGGTCCCAACTTCCAACCATTTATCTGAGTCTCAACGGATAATTTCCCTGTTACATTTTCGTTGAATATTAACTAAAGCAGAATATGTCTTGATTGCTGAAAAACTTTCCAACCTTAATGTGTGGTATGTGCAGATAGGATTGGTGCTTATGAATGATAAGAGCAGCGAGATGGAGACTTAAAACTGAAAATTATTCCTCGAATCTTGTGAATTGTTCATTAGTAAGGTAGTTCCCATTCCTTGCTATTCCTTACTGGTAATAATATTGCTCTGTTGGGTTGTGTGCCTTTTCTTGTGAAATTTTCAGTGATGTTTGTCATTATAGTTGTATAGACGATTGACGCTTCTTAACGTTGAATATTCATCTCTCTTGCTTTTAGAAGAAGGTTACTTGTAGATGCATGTCCTTTAAGAGCTACTTTTCCATCGTTTTTTGGTTGATATGTTTAAGCATAAGTTTCCAAAACAAAAAGGTGGCTGAGGCGCATTGCCAATAATTTATACTCCTAATATACAGTACATGGGATGGAATTAAGGGATGTAAGTTCTTCAGGTGTATTTGCTCAGGACCTGGGAGTTTTTTTTTTTTTTTTTTTAATTGTGGAGATTGTACAAGTGAAACGATTGAATAGAGCTTGGGATGATTTTACGTGGACCATTTTAAAATTGAAAAATTGGGAGCAGGAGAGCAGTGAAGATTTGAGGCCCATCGGTGACACAGAGACATGATCTTTGCACGTAAATGAGTACTAAATATTCTTGAATTTTCAGAATCCTTGATGGAACTTTATGAGGAAGACTTTGAGCGAATGGAATTTTGTTGTAATGTTGAAGGACTTGTAACTTGTTAGATAATTGTAGCAAATTCTTAGGATTGATATCTCGATGATGTTATTTTACTGACAGATTGATAAGAAAACTCTTCCAAAGCCTGCTAGACTCGTTATGGACAAGCCTTTTGTTTTAGGCTAACTTATTGTTTTTCTTCCATTTCGAAAACATATTTTCGGCTAACTTAAGTGTGCTCTACTAACCTTTGTCGTTAGATTTTCACCCTCAACTGCTCTCTTTATTTTTTCCCTGGAAACCGCACCAATTAATTTGATATAGCTTATAATATATACGTAGTTCTATTGAAATATGGTGTCATTTATCTGGAAGGTTCACCTACTAAGGGATTAGTTGACTTTGATCTAGGATATTAATCCTTGTGAAAGAAAGTAGCAGATTCGATCAATTAGCTGACTGTTCTTGAATTAGACTCAATTTTTCCGTCTTCAGACCACCAGGTGTCAGATGTCTTTCAATTATGTCATCATTGACTTTCATGCTGTTGAAGGTTGAAATCTCATACTCTATGACTGAATAATCGCATTCGAGGACTTCGTCCTGGCAAGTAATGTCAATCTATTAGGCGTTAGAGAACTCTCAACTCCGGGTCAAAACGGAAGATTGCGTTGATTCTTTTGCTCTCTTATGAGAAAGCATATGTTTCTGGGGTATTAGGGTACAATACAGATGAAAACTCTTTTGGATTGGTCAGGTAGTCTGATTTTATTTCAGTCAATCTGTGGTAACAGATGACAAAATAATTGCGACCAAAGACTCAAAGAGGGAAAATTATCCTCCTAAGTGTGAAGTCAGTCATTTCTTGTGAGCCCTCATTGAATAGTGGATAGTATGAGGATTCGGCATTATATTGGTCTCGATTGAATAGTTAATGTAGTAAACCAAATGGGATTCTGGTCAACTTTCTGCTGTACTCTGAAAAGCTTTTGTTGGTTTAAGCCCTTAAGAGTTAGACTATCTTCTCATGCTTATGCAGCCACTCAGATCTTGGTGATATCTAATCTATAAGTTGGAAATGATGAGAAATAGAGTTTAGCCCGTAATGGAGGAATATTTGAAGCGATAGAACCATCTGTATTATGTAGCAGAATCATTCTTACTAAACACCCACACACACACACACAAAAAAGGAGAGACTAGAGAGACGTTTGGAACTTTTTTTGGACATTTTTTAAACCACCTGATGCATGACTGCTGTCTAGGATAAACCTCTTAAAACTTGCACTTGCATGCTGTTAAAGAAAAAGATGCTGAAATTACTTATAGAATGTCAAATAGAAGACAAAAGCAGTTATTCCTTGTGAAGTAAATGAAATTTATGTCTGAAGAAGAAATTTGAGCACATTTAAGTGTGTTGCATTTGATAATACTCAAGAGACAAGGAAAATCCATTCTTGTCGATGTTTCTATGAAGCAAATAATTCTCTTCGACCATGTATTCCTGTAATTTACTCAATCAGCGGTCCATGCCGCTGCTTCTGACTAACTAATAACTCCAACTATGGCAAATAATTCGCCACACTACCTCATCATCTTCTATTCTTTGTACATCTAGAAGCGACATACAATCCGCATGAGAATCGCTT
The DNA here is from genome assembly GCA_035668315.1 of Drosera spatulata. Taxonomy (NCBI): domain Eukaryota; kingdom Viridiplantae; phylum Streptophyta; class Magnoliopsida; order Caryophyllales; family Droseraceae; genus Drosera; species Drosera spatulata. The sequence continues at coordinate 5,016 of JAOVYX010021432.1, forward strand.
TGAGACTAGATGCTGTCATTGTATCTTGGAAGACTTCCGATGTATTGCCGCAATGTATAAAGACTTTTTAGCTAGTAGTTAGGCAGCAGGAAGTCAAAAAAGGACCACACCAGTTGTGCATACTAGAGTGTGAAACAATGGAATTACGAAGCTGCATAATTGCATGGTTATGGCTAGAAGAACACTAAATCTCTCGCTAGCTAGATCTATTCCAAACGACCTCTTATTATTTGGTCTGCTGTTTAGGGTCAGCAAAAATCGGTAGTCATGTTTAATGGCTTCGATATGTCCAGATATTGAATGCCTTCTAAGGGAATCAAAACTACAGCTCTAATCGTTGGATATATATGGTATAAATTAAGGAGGGACTAGCCCAATATGATAGGTGGTTCAATGTGTCAAACTTTCAAAGTATTGCCTTTGATGTTATACATCTAGGTTTGCGGGATTTTGCCCCGTGTTCGAGCTAATGCTGTAAGTCAGACCTATATCCCTATTTAAAAAGGATAGGACAAGAACTCTGAAATTTTTTAGCTAAGCTAGTGCTGGAAGTCAGACCTATTAGAGTGTAGCGATCTAAGCGATAGATCTACTTCGATATGTCGATCAAATCTAATATTTGAGTTAATACGTTGCATTTTGTCCTCATTACCATCCTGATACTATTTAGGGTCTTGTAAGCTGGCATTAGATGTGCTGCCTCTGAATAGTAATAAACCATAATATTTGGACCAATGGGCTACCATCCTACCATATATACATATATGGAACTAGGACAATAAAGAATGATTTTGAAAAGCTATAAATTTGCACTAAAATGAGTCGACATTGAAAATATGCCTACAAAAATTGTTATTTAACATTGCACAAAAGATAAACTATGTACAAAGAAAACAAAGATACATTGATAAAAAAGAATTCCTTGCATAACCAATTGGCATCATACACTATCTTAAACTAATCTAATCCTAGGGAAAAAACAGATACATCAGATTTCTTCTTCCCCTCCTCCTCCACCAACTTCTTCCTTTATTTATTTTTTTTATTTTTTTCATAAGTGGAATGATCCTTTCTAAAAAAATAGTTGTTTTCCTTGTATGTACAAAGCTTCTGGTTCATGTCTAGTCCCCAACTTTTCTGGTCTAGTTAGTTGGCATAGTTGTCACTTGTCTTCATTCTCTCTATGGTTGTGCTTCAGAAAAAGAGGGACTGATTTTTATTTTATTTTTTTTGCTTCGTTACTTGGATGCTGCAAAATCTGTGAAAAGTTCAGTTTCTTCTTCTTCTTCTGCATCAGCATTCTTGAGATGCACAATGCATGGAACCCGAACGCTTCTTATTCTTTTTATGCATACTCGGGTGTTCTTTTTTTTTTTTTTTTCTTTTTCTGTCGTCTTCATCCTTGTGTGACGGATGAGACCTTCACTTTGATATCAGTCTGTTCTTTGAGTGAGAACTCGATTGGTAAACCGTTCTGGGGAAGGGCAAATGGCCCATACTGTATCTCGTTCTGTGGTCCCTTGATTGTCCATCTGCAAATTTTATGAAAATTATCGTAGTTAGTTGTGAACAAAACCCATTAGAACAAACTTAACAATGTTCCAGCTAGTAACTTGTAGAAACTGAGTGCTTTTTGCTTCACCTACTATTATCTGTTGTTCTAAGTTTTAACTGTGATTGTCGCTGTGAAATGAAGGTTGTTTTCAGTGCTTGTTTTTGTGCCCTTTTTCTCCTATTTTGTGACGTAGATAAACCGAGCTGAGCAGTATTTTTCTGGAGGTCAGTCGTGGTCGGGCGAAATTGCCTAGCCACATCTCCTTATGGATTGAACTTCAAGTATGTTACTGTTTATGAGTCTAAATCTTGGTAGGATAAAAATTCTAGCCTTCATATGTGGAGATCTATATCAATCTTTGTGTTTGCATACATGTTAACATGTAACTTATATTCTAAGATAGGGTTCTACCCCGAGTATGCCGTGGACTTTTGATGGCTATTGGATCAGAGGAATTGGCAGTTCCTAGTGGTATGAAACTTTATTAAGATACCGTAAAGGTTCACCGACGGTCGCGGAGGATAAAAGCGCAAGGAAAGTGGTAGAATGATGCAATTTACCTGTATTTTGTGGTTAAATGATGTAGAAGGACCAAGATCTCTAGCTTTGCGAGTTCATTTCCAGGGCATGAGTGTACTCCATTGCCAAATGGCAGAAATGTATTGGGTTTTGGTGCTACCTGTTCCATTGGGTTAAAAAAAAGGGGAGAATTATTTTCAGCTGAAAATGGTCCAGGCTTGGCCAACCCAGAAAAATATGCATCACAATTTACAGCTAGGTGATATAGGCGAAAGTCATTATTGAGATCTGAGACATTTGAAAAAAGAGGAAAAGGGGGTGAACTTTCAGTGATGAGAACAAAAGCTTACCTCAAATCTTGAGGGATCAAATTTGTCTGGCTCAGGGAAAAACTCAGGGTTGTGATGTATATTTCTGAATAGAGGCATAACTTTCCACCCTTTTGGTATGAGGTATCCTGTTAGATTACAAAAGAAAATATCTCGTTAGATTGAAACTCTTGCGGAATTGAGAAAAAAGATTCTTGTAGTCGATTCCACGTCGTGAGATCTAAGATGCAAAGATGATAATGCCGATGGTGAAGATAGAAACCCATAACGTCTACCGATGATGAAGTATCTTAGATAATTCCGGCATGCAGTAAGCTAACTATGCCCTTTTATTTTAGGATACGTGCTATGATGAAATAACAGAATGATGTCAATGGAGTCCAGATAATGAGGAGAAACTTGCCTTCATATTCAACATCTTCAACAGCTTCTCTGAAAGTAAAAGATAAAATGGAAGCTACTCTTAAAGTCTCTTGGATGACTCTTGATGTCAAGGGCATCTTCTTTGTGTCTTCCCAGCTCAGTGTTCTTTCCTCATCATCTTCACTTCTTTCTTTCTCTCTAATTATTGCCTCTTGCTCTTCCTGTCATAGAAAAACCAGGAGCACACATTTTTAGACAGTTCATATAATGTATGTTACCTTTTTCTTGATTCTTTCATCCTTATATGTGAAATTATGGTACAAGTTGTACCAAAATATTGTACCACCCATTCTAGTTGTCCACAGAATAGAAAGGTGGTGATGTGTCAAGCATCATTGTGCTAAAAACATGTATATGAGTAGATACTTTTACATATTATGGCCAGAAAAAGGAGGACAGTATGACTCATCGGTGTACAATCGTTAAGTTGTTAGTATGTGCTGTGGATGAATTTGTGTGGAGAAAGAGTTGTGTACGAGATATAGCTGAAAACCAACATGTGCGAAATGTTATCGTGTTTTTTTCCTGATATGATGAGCTATGGTATTGTATCCACGTAGCAATCTCATCTCATTGAGCTGATAGTGTGTTAAATTTCGTTTTACATAGATTGAATGAGCAGAAATGAGAATGCTTACCGTGACTGCTTGTAACACTGATGGGGTTTCTGCCAGGTACTTGACAATCCATGTAAGGACACTAGCAGTTGTATCGCGGGCAGCAAAGATGAGACCTATAACGTTATCGGCGATCTGCTCATCGGTGAGTTCTTTATCTTCCATGAATGATGCTAAGAGGTCGTTGTTGTCGTGCTTCATTTGCTTCCTCGTCGGTATGATCTGAGATAAGATGTGAGCAAGTTCCTTTCTTGCCTTCATTGATGCATTGAAGAGTGTCCCTGGTAGATTGATTGGCATTGAATTGTAGCCCTTTTCTAGGACGTAGTAGCATCGCTTAAGATCCTCCCTGTACTTGATCTCGTCCTTCCCGAATATCGACAGCAATGCCACATTAAACGTGTACTGTCGAAACACATAACAAAACATTAAGATGAACTCCAGAATGTAGATTTATGAAGTAATCTGTATTTTACATTTAGATCGAGATTAAGAAATGTTTAGTGTTAAATCAATGGGATTTTGGCTCAGGCATGAAGTGTGAGTGACCAGCATCAGTTTTGTATGAAAGAAGCCACCAAACCTAAACTTAACCCATTCGGAGAACATTAGAAAGTGATTTGCTATTGACTTAATTTTAAGGACTCTGTTCATGCTACTGTCGTGTTCATCAGGAACTTGAACACGTCTTAGTCTCTGGTGTTGACCTATTATCTCCAATTATCAGTCATCTTAAAATATGATGAGACAGATATTTTCAGGTTTTGGGGTACTTGATCTGTGCAAAGATAAAGAGTAAGTTCTGTTATATTGTTTAGATAAAACAGTTTTGTTTCATTAGGAGAGGCATACCGTTTTCATTTCTTGGAAGGTATTGATGGACCGTCCCTCCCACGACCGGAGCATATTTCTTGCGACTCCATCGATGTCCCTCACGATGCCTCTGATGGTGTCCGGCAAGAAAGCGCGGAGCACGAGCTTCCTGAGCTTGGCATGGTATTCACCCTGGTGAAAGAAGATGGCCTGTTTCCCCAGCATCCTCTCCTTGCTGGCCGGGAATGTCGGCTTGAAGAGATGAGCCTTTGTTGCCAGGATGAATTTCGCCGCCTCAGGGCTCGTTATCATAACGCACGGGCACCCTAGTATGTGCGTCTTGAACACTGATCCATACCTGCATAGGAAAACACATAACCATGAGTAACCTTTGGTTTGAATTCAACCAAATTTGGTCATGGTGTTGTTGGTGATTATGTTAAAGCCATGAAACTCACTTCTTCTGCTTAGCGGTGAAGAAGACATTGGGATTCTGTGAGTAGAGTTGAAAGGTTTCGCCGATATAAGGCCAGCCAAGGGAGCCAGGAGGCAGAGGAAGCTTCTTTCCCGGGCTCTGGCAGCCGAGGAGGGATGATTTCAGGAGGAAACAGACGATGACAACGAGTATGAAGATGAAAACGATGATGAGGTACATGGTTAAGTTTTGATCCTCCTTATTAGGAACTTGTTGTTCTATTGGGGAGGCAAAGGGCAGAAGAGGAGAAAACAGAGGAAGCGAGCAGAAGGTTGTTGAGTGGCCAAGAAAGTGTGAGTGGGTATTTATAGGTAAGAGATGAAGAGAAAAGTGAATAAAATGAGTGAAAACTATATTTAAAAAAAAAATTAAAAAAATTAAAAAAATTAAAAAATAGAAAAAAAAATATTTTTTTTCTGAAAAAATGGGTAAAAAGAGGATCGATGGGCACAACACATTGATTTCATTTCGTGGGTTAGAACTTAGGAGAGGGAGCACGTGTCCGTTAGGGGGTATTGTGTTGACCATGGAATCCTGTTTTGAGTTTAGTACATGTAGGTGTACGCCTCTTAACTTTCTAGCCCTCTCCTACTTTCAACCTGAAAAGGGTTGACATTTATTCATTTCGATAGTTATGTTTTCTCGGACTAAGTCGTAGTTAACGTTAGCGTGATCGTCAGCTATTACGATCAGAAATTCAAGTTCTGATGGATATAAAATCATTATTCAGGATTTTTGTATGATTCTATCATATTGGGTTCTATAGATTATATGATCTTAGTTTAAAGTTTGGGCTCAACAAAACCAAATTAGCGTTGAGAGACTGTTGGGTCATGTATTGCGTGGGCTAATCTTCTTGGTATCATGGTTTGAGCATGTGTTTCTGCTCATAAACACACGCAAAAGGAATCAGAGGGTAATATCCTCCTTAGAAAATAATCGTGTTAACATTGTGTTGCCCTGTCATTGCGGCTAAAAGCACTAAAGTGCAGGAAAAGATCATCTCTAGTTAACCAAGAGAAAAACGTGTGTGGTTAGGTGTGATGATGGACTTTGTGCGTGCTATCCTTGTCGTTGATGACTTTTCTTTTCTATTCATGCTTTACTTGAATATTGTTTTAGAAGGTTTGATTAGATGATATTAGCAGACGTAATGATATTATTGATTGAGTGGTCGAGATTGAGAAAGAAGATGAAGGAGGATGGTGAAACAAATGCAGAGTATTATTTGATATTTGGATGATGTACATGAATGTCGATCGTGCAATTTAAGAAACAACACCAAGAAACAGTTTCAATGAATGGGGGATTAAATGCCAAAAAATAAAAGTGATGCGGAGTTGAATGAGAAGTGTGTGAGTCGGCAACCAGCAGAGCCGCAAAACAAAAAAGTGCAAGAGCATGGGCCCTCCATTTTTTCCTTATGATTCTAGCAAAACGTAGTAGAAAATTCAAAAAATACATCTCTTTGTCCCAATTAGTTCAAGAATAAATGTAATAAATTATTTTTATATTATTTAATATGTATTTATAGAAATTTTGTTATTCGTATTAACAACGTAAAAAAATTATGTCATCGATCTAAAGTTGAAGTATATAATTTAAATTATCATTAGTGTTTCATTATAATTTTATAAAAGATGATGTTTGATCGTTCCGCGACGCAAGTCAAAGTTAATCTCGACAAACTCTTTGGATAAATTATTATAATTATTTTAGAACGAAGGGAGTAAATCATAATAATAGTTTAATTTGATATAATAATTTACTTGTGTGTTGATTTTTGATGTAATGATTAATTGGTTTTTTGAATTGTGTCAGTGAGGGCAAGGAAAAAAAAAGGAAGAAAAATAATAATGGGATAAATTTATGTAATATTCTCTTCATTTTAGATAAATTACGAAAAATTGACTTGGCACGATTATTAATGAAACTATTGACTTTGGTGTAATGGACAAAATTGTCCTTGTGTGACGGTAGGGAAAAATGAGGAAAATTATGAGTGAGAAGAGAGAAAAATAATAATGAAAAAAGATGATGTAATATAAAATAGGGATAATTTGAATATTTCTCAAAACATGTCAATTTGAAAAGTGTTATAATTTATATGGGATATCTATTTTTAATAATGTGTCATACTTTATCTGGGATAAAAGAAGTATAAAATAAAAAATAAGGATATTATAATATTTTTATAAATGTGGTAACTTTTGTGAAGCATCACAAAAGATGTACTCCTACCATCTCATGAATTATATTTTGATTTGGAATGATAATTTATGTATGTTTTGTATTTTATGAAAATAATTTATTTGTCCTTTTCGTTTGATGAGAGAGAGGAGTGAGAAAAAAGGAAATAAAAATAATAGAATGAGTTGATGTGATATAAAATAAAAAAATAGGGGTGTTTTGATAGGTTTGTAAAAAAAAAGTTTATAATATGAAAGTGTTATAATCTTGGCATATCTAAATTAGGAAAGTTTTGTATCTTTTGTGAGACAAAGATATTATATTAGTGGGTCTTCTATCATCAATTCAGATTTTTGATAGAGTTAATTTCTCAATATGATATCAGGTGCATTTTGATGAGTTTTATTCTGATAGTTAACAGTGTATGATCGGCTCATGATCACCATAATATGAAAGTACATAATTTATAATACAATCAATGTTTCATGATAAAGTTTTTAACGCTTTATAATGATAACCAACTGGTAATTAAGATCAGTATTGAATCCAGTTTAGATTTCATCCTCGATCTCTAGAATAATGACTGAAGCTCGGTTGACAAGTAATTAATAACATAGCACAATGGAATTTTAGATGCTTCTAGATCGTGAGGATCATGTTGTTCTGATCGTTCCTTGTAACGCAATTATCTAGGAAAATTAAGATCGATGGATTTTAGTCATAGATATCATACTCAGGAACTATGATACCTGTAGATATATATAGAGTAGAATTAGGATGAGAACACAAATAAGTTCTAAATATACAAGTTACAAGAACAAGAAGAACAATGACATTTCTCCTATCTCAAAGTAAGTTTGTCCTGTTCTTTTAATTAACGCGCCTATATATTACATACAGGTGACTTGTAGTCTTTTGTTTTACATGTCACTAATCTAATTATTGTTTTTGCCACATATTCTCACACATTGTGACACAGGATATCTGATCCTTACACATGTATTACATATGGCAATTCTATTATACAAACGATTACATTAAAGTGTTAGATGGTAAATCATCAGATGATATTTCAGGATATTAACGGAATCACTAACGTTTCAATGGATAATCTGATAATTTTGATTTATTTAATGTAAAAGAAATTTTCACATCCAAACAATCTTATATGAAAAATCTTATAAATTTTAGTACTTCAATTTATTCAAATCAAGTGAAAAAAAAAAAGTAAATATAATAATCTTATTAATATTATTTAGTTTTGATGTGATTATTCAGTTTTAGTGTGATTACCGCCAACCTTCCAACACCAGCTTTTTAATACACTTCTAGATAATATTAATTAATTAATTATGATCAGAAACTTCTGATCTTTTCAAGTAGATAGATCGATATGGTACAACGACATCGGTCAGTAATTGTATGCATTAGAAACTTCCGTTTCGATATTTGATGGGACAAAATACAAGTGTCTATTGCGTGAACCACACACGTACAAGATTTATATTTTGATAAGTTTTATACAACATAGAGTATATCATTTATGTGCTGTCTTTGGATCACTGAAGAGTATGCACAGATGATCATGTGCATTCTTTATACTGCATAGCATTGATATTTTGGATCCTTAGGCAGCATTATATATATGTATGAGTCAATTATATATATATGTATGTATGAGTCGATGAACGCATACACGATATGCATACGTATGTCCATGCATATATGTGTTTCGTATGTAAACCTATTAAATTAATGTGCTATGAGTCACACTATACGAAGTCTCGTAACAAATGCCCGTTAAACGTGTGCTCTCGTGTATCTCATTATCTCATATGTACGAATGCCTTCGGTATATGGTTAAGAGACCCTTCCTTGACCATGACGTTGCATGATTAGAATGAGCTTTCGACCATCAGATCAGAAATAATTGAATGTTGAAATCAATTGAATTGTCATTTTTGTGATAAGAGAAGGACTCTCTTGAAACGTTTTAAGTGTTTTCAATCGCAGCTAAATTGCAACTTCGTCGAAAGTTGTGCCAAAAATTGCGAAGTATTGATACATACGTTTTCTTGAAATTTATGGATATAATTTGTCCAAATAGGTCTATACAATATACTATTGCATCCTGAATATGTAGTTCACCCACCGGCCATAGAGCATCGAATCATGTTGTAGCGATAATAAATCTCAACCATTGATTTCTTTTCTTTTTTTCGTGATTTTCTTCAGAAAGAGTGAGCCATTCTGATGGATTAGTACATAGCTGCTACAGCGTCAATGTTATATAGTACATATGTATAATTACACTACTTTTGAAGAATTAATGCGTTACTCATTGCAAATTAACATCTATTGATTGGCCGGCGACTGCAAGATGAACATAGATATCCTTTGGTTTATTCAAAGCATAAATCAAGCATTTGTTGATCTCTTATTGGACAACATGGCATAGATGGGAGTAGTTACTATTTGGACCCCCAAATTGACATTTTTTGCTGGGAAGATACAGTATATTAGAAATGTCCACAACATAATCTTCTTGATATTGGCATTCATGCATCTAACAAATTCAAGATATGTAGCCTATCAATTTTTACAAGCATATGCAAGAGAGAATTTTCTTCTTCCATCGCAATGCATGCATGGCAAAGTTGAATAGACTTTGATAGAAGTCCATCTCTAGCTATATATGGACTAATGAACAATACTATATCAACGTATAGTGGTTCCAAGGTAAGACATAGTTGTGCAACAACATATTTTTTTCTAGTAACTTGTGTGTCACGCACTTAAATCCACAAGGAATATTCTAACTCTTAGTGAATAATTACTTATAAATTGATTGTTTATTAAAACTGTATATTTTGATATCATCAATATTTTGTGGGTTACGTATATACGTGTTGGATGTTTCTATTATTTTTTTGATTTTATTGTGAATATTTAATGAATTCTCGAAATCCATACAATTTATGATATTTTTGCGTTTAATTTTATTATTAAAAATTTTCATGTGAGAAACTTTTATCATATCGCAATTGATACATTATCTTTACATCTCATTGATGGTCAAATCCGTAAAGTAACTTGATAAAACGAAATTAATAGATGAAAAATTGCGAAAGTGATGAATGAATTTTTTTTCCCTTCTTTTTCGTTTAATTATGGTTTAAATGTCATAATTTAAAAAGTTGACTTTTTTTTAATCTTTTATTGTATTTTTTAATGAAGCATTAAATGTTATAATAAAAAATGATCATGACACCCTTGTGGCGTGTCATATAGCCCAACTATGAATTTATATACTACTATATAATGAGTGTATGGTAGAACCAGTGTTCACCGTTTGTACCTTTCATGAGTTAAACGGTTTCTATACAAGTTTCAACTTTTTTGTGTTTATCAAAGGGCTTATCTTTTGGGAAAAAAAGAGCTATTCGAAGAGAGGTTTCATTGGTTGCTTTATGGGAAAAAAGGGAATAGCACTGCGAGGAGTAGTTCTATACAAGGTGGGGCCAAAATACTGCATGGAAATGGAGGGCGCCGTGGACACCATCGTTTATTCATTTTTCTCATATATATATATATATATATATATGTTATTTTTTTGAACTCAACAAATTAACACACACACACACACACATATATATATATATATATTATTTAATATATATGAATATAAATTTTGTTTTCATATCAAATCATATCTGATCATCTCGTAATATATATTAGATTGAAATACGTAATTTACAAAACAATTGATTTTTTACGAATAAACTTATAAAAAAAATATTTGATCGTCGTTATATTCGTGTCAAATTT
>JAOVYX010021433.1:0-15763 GCA_035668315.1 Drosera spatulata
TATCCCATTTTTATAGCGCAACGAGGGAAAAGTGCTGGGCAATTTCCGCTGCACCACATACCGACTTTTCCCAACATCAAGGAAAAAGAGTTTAGACATTTTGGAAAAGAAACTTGCGAAACGGCTTTACGAGGTGGAATCGAAGGAGGAGAGGCTTTTGGATGAATACAAAAGGATCTCGAGGCAGCTGGATGTGAAGATTAAGGATTTCGAGTCGAGAGAGAAGCGGATGAAAGATATCATAAGCAGAGGCATGAAGACCGAGATACTTTTATATAAGGAGGATGAAGAAGTATGTGCCTATTGATTTGTCATGTGCTGATGTGAGGTTCGGTCTGAGAATGGATGGCGAGAATCTGAAGATGTTCGTGAATAGCTGCGTTAAGGATCATGAAAAAATGTGTGGTGAAATGATGGTCATCCTTATTAGGTCGTCTGATCCGGCCAAGCTAGCGCTTGGTGCAATGCGGGGATTCCATGCTGATCAGGAATCAGAGTTAAAAAAATGTGGGTTATGATATAACCGTTGTTAGGAAAAGTTGCATTTTGTTGTTGGAGCTGTTGTGGCAGTTGAGACCACCCATTAAGAGGCACATCAAGGAAAGGGCAACACAACTTACTGTGCTTTGGAAGCAAAATATTTGTACCGACCACATTTATTTGTAGATTGTTGGCATTCTACAGCTAGTTACTACTTTCGGATTGGCTTCTGCCTTTGATCGGTGTGAGCTTGTTGCGCTTGTTCAAACAGCTTCTCTGCATCCACAAGCCTCTGGGTCATGGGGACGCCCTGATTACTTGGATAAGTCCCCTGGTAAGTATATCTTTTGAGGATATCCTTCAACTGTTATGTCCCTTTACTGAGTTACTGTGTGGGCACATCTTTGTTTAGCTACTGGGTTTTGTATTATCGTGCTGAAACTTCAGTAGTATCTAGCAACAGTGAGTCTTTCATTAAAATTTCAGCTCCATCTCTAAGAGAAGTGAGTTTCATTTGTGGCAGTGTTCCGTTGGGACTTGAGAGTATGTGGATATATACATCACTATTAGACTTTTGCTTCATGGATGGATCTTGATTTTAAGTGACATGTGCAAATGTGCTTTTGTGAATATAACTCATGATTGCTTGATCTTAACAACAAAAAACAAAAAAACAAAAATCAAGATTGGGGACTCAATTCCCTTTAGTTGTGAGTTGTCTGCTTGGCTAGATTACTTGAGTGCTTGTATGATTATTTTGTCCAACAATAAAAAAACTTAATGATGTCAGTACCTCGTCCACCTTCAGCTGCAACTTCTCCACCCAAGGTTTCTAGCATGCCACTTGATAGAATGGAGAGAGCAAACCCACCAATGGAGTCACTTGGGGAAGAAGAAGTTATAGTTGAGGCAGTGCAACCATCTTCTCTCAAGTGGGCTCTGCCCCTGACAACTGATCTTATTACGTTAACTGTCAGGGAAACGATTGGAGTTTCCCTTGATCGTGATGGTTCTCGAAGGTACTGTTATCTTTAGGGCCAATTTTCTATCCAAGTTTCGAAGGACTGTGATGGTTATATTCAAGTTCCGGTAATTCTTTGCTGGTCTTTCTGGTTTTCTTATTTCTTTTCTGCTTGTATGTTCAATGGTTTAATTATTCGTTTGTCTTTACATTCCTAGTGTTGTTGCTGTACCATGGCAACGGAAGCATATACTCGCGTCCTGTGCCCCTATTTTTGCTGCCTGAGTTGTAATTCACATGTCAACCACGACGTGCTTGTGGCATTTTTTAAGCAAAGAGACTCGAGAGAGCATTCCGTCAGGCATAAATCAACTTCATCATAAAACATTTAATAAGTACTGTTTTGGATATGCAATTGATGCTAGGACCCTGAGTCACGTTTTTCCTTTACATGAAGTGCTCTTGGTTAATGGGTGCAGGTTGGCGATTTGAATAAAAAAAGTTTAATCAGTTACAGATCTACCATGTCTTCAACTTTTGGCACATATTCATGTTATGTTCCGGTTTAATTCTGTGAGATTCACCATTGCGCAAGCGCAACACATGTAGGAAGCAAGTTTTGTAGCTAAACTGCATCTTACAAGCTCTGTTATGTCGGGCAATTGGGTTTTCTTTCCCTCATAATAAATACTGGTTTCTTCAAACATTGTCTCCCATAGGCACGCTTAGCTTTCTTTTGCCCAGCAGCTTTAAGTTTTTAACTCCGGGTAAGCAATGAGTTTGGCTATGGAACCATGTACGCACCCCTAAGACCCCTTCAAGCCATGGATTGTCTGACGTGTATCAGTGTATGCCAGTTGAAGTTCGTCCAAATCATAGATCTTCAGCGATTTGCAAGAGAAGCCTAAACATTTTCCTGTTGCTTGTGGAAGTAACGTCAAGTTCTTGCTATGTTTTATGTGTATCTTCTTGCTTAATGGCGGATCTGACATTCAGGTTGAATTTGGTGGCATTCCTGGTATTGTGTCCATGACTCACCCCTTCATCGATGCAGCGTTCTTCGCAAGTTCTAATATTTTACGACTCAAAGAAGCTAACTGGCCTTTTCCAAAGGATTGTATTCGCATGTTGGAGTGGAGGGTGCGAAGTGTGGATGATTCAGCTTTGCCATTGATAAGTGAATTGAGATTATCGCTGCAGCTCATGGGTTAGGTGTTATGATTTTTCTCCCACCTCTGTGTATGTTTTGTGTCTGAAAGTGGTCTCCCTTTGCAGTTAGTTGCACACCTTCTAGATCTGATAAACAGACTTCCGTTGATGTGAGTGTGAAGTATGAATCTTCCTTGTTGTTTGATTTGGAAAATGTTGTTATTGTGGTGCCGCTTCAGAGATATCTACCCGCTCCTGTCGTGAAACAAATTGATGGGGAATGGAGGTCAGTGAATATTTATTTGAGTGTAATGTACAACTTTTGAATTCAGTTCTTTGCTGCTTGCTGTAATCTACAAGATGCAAAAGAAGTCTACCTTGTCACATGTCAGATGGCACTGTGAAGATGGTTCCCAAGGACAACGATGAAACTTTCAGTTGCTAGATAATTTGTAGAGCTGGCCAAAGAAAACTACCAGTGTAGGCTGGTTACATTAATTTAATGATTTCCGCCCCGAATGTTGCATTTTTAGTAGCATAACCAGCCCGGGGATGCTGTACACACACCAGATATGAGAGCTTGGGACACGGACAATAGTTGAGACTTGAGACTGTCTTTTTGCTAACTGCTTAACTCTGAAAATTTTCTTTCTGATATGTATAATGTTAAGAACCTAAATCAATATAAATGCGCTTTTCTAACTGGGTAAGTGTGCATTCACCATTCATATGTGGCAGGTATGATAACAAAAGTTCTGTTTTGGAGTGGTCAATTGCGGCAATAAATAGTTCTAATTGCAGGTGAGATGCTGGTTTTTCTTCTGCTGCTAAACTCGATCTTGTAATGTTGTTCGAGTCTGAATCAGTGCTACTTTATTATGGCAGGGGGTCGATGAAGTTCGTAGTGTCCCCTTCCACTTACACACCCAAGTTCTTCCCAATCTCTGTGCAGTTCGGTGCGACCAGTTCTTGCAGTGGCTTGAAGGTTTTATTTCTGTCCTCTACCCTTTCTGAATACCAATAGTACCCATCGGTAAATTCTTTACTGTCTTGGGGTTCTGGACTTATTACTGCCATGGCAATAATTCCTGAAATCTTCAAGACGGTAAGATGTCGGATAAGATTTAAATACGTTGTTACATTCATGGCTGATCTCAGAATCAAGTTTCCATTTTGGGACCCGGACCAGGTATTTGATGCTCATGCCCAAAGTCTATAGCAAAATCATGGCCTTGAAATATCACACTGCTACTCAGATGTTAGCTTCTGCATGTTTCTAGATGCCAGGGATGAAAAGAATGGTTAGATAGAACTGATGATCGGATCTATAGTCTAGGCTCGTTTTTATGTTTGCTTTGTGGATTTTTCTCCTGGAACAACAAACATTTGCGTTGTATGGTAGGGTTGGGGCTTTAAGGTTGAGGATTTCCATGGATTCACATGAGGCTTGATTTTTGTTTGCCTTCAAGAGGATTCGGATTTGAGGGGGTATTATATGTTCTTCCTGTTCTTGATACCTCTCCATTTTTTACCTTTGCAGGTCATCAGTGTATCGCCGCTGAGAGAAAGACCCCCAAAGAATTTCAGTCAGAGGAACTTGCTTGAAATACAAACTGACAAATTGACGTGACAGAATCAAGTGCTTATTTAGAACCTGATTTAGGTTTGACGTTTCATAGCTTGTTTATTTGAAGGACCTCTGCAATGATTCTCCTTGCTGCACCGATTTCAGGTGCATTGTGCACTGCATGACATGTTCAGTACCTTGGTGATGCTTGGACACGATGGCCACATATGAAATGCCATAAACCTCCTGGCTCGAAGCCTCCAGCAGCTTCGACCCTTTATGCTACTGCTTAAAAATTATGTTTTTCTCTGTGTTTGCAGTGATGTTGCACTAACAATCTAGAATAACGAGCTGAGTTGGAACCCATCGGCACAAAGCGGCGCCTGAATTGATCCAAACGTGGCTATTAGAAGCCAAGTTCGTGATGTCATGAGGTGTATGCTGCTCATTGCCCTCCTGTGTCTCTTTGCTTTGCTTCTCATCTCCACGTTTTGTTTATTTACAGGGGAAATTAACAGTGGCTTCCTTCATATCCTTCTCCTGCAAACGGAAGGAGGTTTTTTGGTTGTGCTAAGCAATAGATTGATGGTATAGAGCCGCTGGCCTGTTTTCCCGCAGTCTTTTGGATTTCTGGTAGTGGTGGTTTCCACTAGTAGACACCTTTTTTGTGAACTACGTTTTTGTATAGGCTAACAAGATAACCTGAAGATGAGTATGAAAAATGTATGGCATTCATAGTTCATTCTCAGATCTCTTTCTACCTAATGCTAATTTAGTGTTTCATTTGTCGCTAGATATTTCACGTACCTTCTTTTGTGTTGCTTTCGGGAAATAAGTAAATGATAGACGCTTGAGTTTTGAACCGGACAGGGCATTGCTACAAGATTATACTCACTTGATCAGACTACCTTTAACTGGGAACTTTTTGGCGCTCTACTCGTGAGTTTCTTTTGTGAATGCCCTTATTGAGCTTCATTCTTACAGGAACAGATGACAACTTTGGTATAATACGATCAAGGTCATGATTCGTTTTCAACTTTAGTACTGTTATTCATTTATGTACGTACAAGTAGTATCTTTCATATACAGCATGTACAGAAGATTACATTGAATAAAAATCAGTTTGATATCCTGACTATATGTTGTGGATTGATTTGATCGATGCAGAAATAAACACTCTGATCATGACATCAATCAGTAACCAATTAGTCCATGTACCATCACGCACGAGAAGACATGTCCGCATACCCGATCCCTCGTCTCGTAGTAGGAAACAACATGAACAAGAAGCTAGCCAGGATCCCCGCTCCCAGCGGCAGGTTCATGACAAGCGCATTAGTAGCAGCACCAGCCTTTGGAAAGTAGCATTTCAAGATGTCGGCATCCCCTAATGCAAACATGAGGAACACGACCAAAGAGACAAATGCGTGCACAAAATCCAGAACCTTTATCCTGTACTTCAATAAGAGCTCCTTTAGGTTTCCCTCAGCGCCACCATCTTCGTTGTCACCAATGACCGCAACGAGAGGTGTATCTTTATTGAACACGAAGAACCCCCTGAAGGTGGCCATCCCGTGGTACAGCTTCCCTCCTGGACCAACGAAGCTGTCCGTGAATGAGGATAAGAAGCAGCCCACCGCACAGATGACGATGAGGCAGCCAGTAAGGTACTTATTGACCAAATGACAGGAACCACTGTTCGAGAATGACGGTGTGAGGGCTTGGAAAGCGAGGACCGTGCCTGTGGGCAGGAGGTTAGCTAGGTTGGCCGTGCTTGCTAGTGTCTTTTGGACCGGGCACGCTCCTCTAGGTTGGGCGGCCATAATCTTTGGCAATGGTGGTTCTGGCAGATGCGATATGGGATTGTGACTTTGTGATGGATGACACAACCATAAAGCACTAGGGATCGATATCTGGAGAGTTAGTTGTGATGATCATTATGTTCGTTCTTTATAGGTCGAAAACGGGATGGGATGGGATAGAAGAAATCGAAATGGGAACATCTGAATCATGTGGGGGAATGAGTTGATCATATCATTAGGCAACATAACGTAAAAGGACACCTAAAAGCAGCCTAATATTTGCATGCACCCTAAAAATAAACCTGTAATATCATCATGCATGCTTTTGGCCAGCCAGGGTACTTGATTTATTCATGCTGTATGCCAAATCATATGGCTGATTTCACCAGGTAAAACTATCAAGGCAATGGCGTCACACCAGGACTAGGCCTCGATCTCTCATCCTGTAACATTTGAGCAATATGACGCCCCTAGATCTCAAATCCTGGCCAATTGCACATGTTGGTCTAGCCTGTCTAGGCAACGAGGATCGACTTGAGCTCGAGTCCTAGACCATCTGTAAGATTAGTCAATCCCGCAACGGCCCAGGATTGAGGATGAGTGCTGTCACTTGCATCCCGTTGTTTCCAGGAGGCTAGATTCTTGATTCTCCAATATCGGGTGTTTTGTTTAAACCAATCAAAGAAAAATTTCATATCCTATATCATTGTTGAAAGGTTCCGAATCGAGACACCGGAGAACTTCTATACTTGCAAGTGATATACACTACATAGTCATCTAGTTTTGATATAATTTAAACATGGTATAGGCTAAAATTCTTATAAAGATTAGGTGCTCATTTTATTATAACTGTAACACTGGTTCTATTTTTTTTTATCAGACATTGATCATTCTTTGTCAATAGAATAGCGCTCAAAGAAATACGAGGGGCTATTGGTAACTCTGTTCGCCAATAACATAAACAGGAAACCAATAACATGGAGCGCCGGCGATGCCCCCATCCATATCGGCGACGCCGCGCCGGAAAATTACTAGCCCTCATCCCCGCGGGCCGGAATTCGCCACTCATCAGCCGCCGCCGCCCAACTAATGGTGCCACCAATCAACAGTTCCAACATCACATGGACTACAAATGGAGGAGGATTCGTCTTTTGGGGGAAGAAAATCATAACGCACCGAAGCTGTTCGACGAAACGCCGCAGTCAATTTTTTTTTACTTAGTTGTGTTGTGCTGATTAAAATAAAATATGTCACACATATTGTTGTTGTATTGCTCTGTGGGTCTTCTTAGGTTAGGTCCTTGGAATGACAGGTAAAAAAGCACCCAAAAGAAGAAGAAAAAAAAAAAGTCAGGTCGGTATTTATTTTCAATAGTCAGTGTAGGTGATCATTGCAACAGTGTAACACTATGTGCATTTTCATCTTTCTTTTCCCTACTTTGTTTGTGACGGATATCTGAGCCGTTGTTGTTGGTGTGGTGTTGTTGTTGGTACAGCTGATCATCATGGCCAGAGCTGAAGACGGGGTCACTGGGATCACTAGCCGGTTTCTTCGAGGGAAACAGGACAGTGATCCTATAGGTGATTATGCTGATGGTGATGCTGTCGGAGCAGTGTCGAGGCCAGGAGACTCCTCTATCACGGCTGCTCTTGTGTTCAGCATTTTCGTTGCCGTCTGTGGTTCCTTTGCCTACGGTTGCGCTGTATGTTATGTCGTGCTAGCTTCTCTGTTTCGTTTGATATTGTTGCGTGATTCATGGATCGAGAAAAGTTCTGCTATGTCTTATAGCGATTGCCAGTTAAGTGGATGCGATCCAAGAGATGGTGATGATTCCACGAATGATTTGGATTTCTACTAGACGACGAATTTAACGTGCTCAGTAGTCTTTAGTTTTCTTTCTCGAGTGTTATGCGTGGTGGGTTGTTCTTTATCAATGTTATTGTGATAATTTGTAGGCTGGATATAGTTCTCCTGTACAAGAGGAAATCATGTCCGACCTTAGCCTCTCTACAGCAGAAGTAAGTTGGATAAACGGTTTTTTTCATGTTTACTTTACGACTCTTGTTAATGTGTTGGTCTAGACTTCGACGTTGCAACATCGATATATGTAAAGGAATTGCTCATCTCTCGTTTCTGTTAATTGTTCTCATGCCACACTGCAGTTTTCGCTTTTTGGATCGATGATAACAGTCGGGGCATTCATTGGTGCCATTTCCAGTGGGAAACTAAGTGACTTTGTCGGTCGTAAAGGAGTATGTTTCTTGTGTAAAATCTGCTCTCATGTTTTGTGTCAGTTGTGATGTCTTTACCCGTCTTAGTGAACTTCAGTTTTGTTGCTGCTTGATTTCTTAATACAGGCCATGGCGATTTCAGACATTTTCACTGTTGCTGGATGGATCTCAATAGTTTTCTCGCAGGTTATGATGTTCTCTTCTTGAATGAGTGATTTTTTTCCGCTTGAGGATAAATCATGCTTTTCTGTGGTTAAAATGAATTATGAAGAAAGGATCTAGTTTTACACGGTGTTTAACATAATAAATACTTGACCATTGACTCATTGGATCACTGTTGATTGCAGGGCGCTTGGTCACTTGATATTGGCAGACTCTTGCAAGGAGTTGGAGTGGGTATCATATTGTACACGGTGACTGCCATAAATCTTGTCAAACATCATTCATGATTGATGCTAAGGTAGCACGCGATGTTTATACTACTATTTCATTGTCAAACAGGCTCCCATTTACATTGCAGAGATAGCGCCGAAGAATCTTCGAGGAGGGTCAGTTTTTATAAACCAGGTTATACCGTGAGAAACTAAGTCCGATCCATATTAGTTTGAACTGTTCAAAGCACACATATTTGCATCAATCCCGAGTTGTTGATGTGGTTTTTAATGTTTGTATTTCCTCCTAAATTTCCAGTTAATGATATGCTTGGGCATTTCAACAATGTTCTTTTGTGGAACCGCAGTCAGTTGGCGTGTCTTAGGTCTAATAGGTAGTCCTTTTATTTTATTTTCCTGTATCGGTTTGTTTGTCTTACATGTTGCAATAGAACAAACCTGTTTTTACCTTCGTTGATTGTCATTCTCCAGGAATTTTTCCATTGGTTGTGCAGTTTCTTTGCCTATCCTTCATTCCGGAGTCCCCAAGATATCTGGTTAGTCAAAAGGAAGGTCCAATGTTAACAACTTCTGGTTTCGCATGAGGGCGAGGTTTTTGTATTAAATGAGGCCC
Organism: Drosera spatulata; assembly: GCA_035668315.1. Classification (NCBI taxonomy): domain Eukaryota; kingdom Viridiplantae; phylum Streptophyta; class Magnoliopsida; order Caryophyllales; family Droseraceae; genus Drosera; species Drosera spatulata. The sequence goes on from JAOVYX010021433.1 coordinate 9,196, forward strand.
TATTTTTTTGGACTATAAAGAAGTTTCTAACTAGCAGCAAGATCAACTTTGCAGGCGAAAATAGGCAGAGCTGAAGAATGTGAGGCATTCCTTCAACGCCTTAGGGGGAAAAATGTCGATATCTCTCTTGAAGCAGCTGACATTGAGGTTAGAGATAAACTTGTCATGAGGAGGGTTATTCATGTATATCATGTTCCAACACTGTTTGCTCGCTCTATCATGAATGGTTTTGTATTTGGTTCTTCCAGGAGTATACAAATGCACGAGAAAGCATACCCAGAGGGAATTTCTTTCTTTTGTTTCAAAGGCAGTACGCATATGCCCTAACCGTGAGCCTTAAACACAGTTTCACTTGCTCCATTTTTGGTGCTTGAATTACTATGTTTTGATGAATCTATTTTTGCTGGCAATCTAATTTGCGTAGGTTGTGCTTGGTCTCATGATTTTTGGGCAACTTAACGGAAACACTGGAATCCTGTATTATGCCAGCGAGATATTTGAATATGCTGGTAACTAGCAGCTATATACCTCGACTTCTTCTAGTTATAAACCATTGATGCAGTAATGTCGATGAAGTGAACAGAAGCTCCTTTTCGTGTATGTGCATCTGTCTTTCTGGGTGTGTTGCAGGATGTTCCAGCTCAATAGGCTCCGTAGCAATGGCAATAATCCAGGTTGGTTGATACTGTTCAGAAAATTATGTCTCGGACTCTCGGCAACTTTGTTTTTGGATGTGTGCCTCAGCGGTCTAGTTTTTTCTCTGCAGCTCCCATCGGCGGCTGTGGGTGTGTTCGTCATGGATAAGTCTGGAAGGCGGCCAATTGGAATGGTTAGACGAGAAAGCTAATCTCTCCTCCTTTCTTTCTATCTTTATTTTCTTTTCATGGTTTTCACCTGATGCTTTTGGGTATCCTGTTGAGCAGTGACCCTCTTGTTACCTCTTGTAGATTTCTGCTGCAGGATGCTGTTTCGCCTGCATTATAACAGCATTGTCATTTATCCTGAAGGTATTGTTCCTATTACTCTCATGGGGGCAGTAATTTTTGGTGTGTCCCTGATGAGTGTAAAATGCAATTGTTTGTCTAAAGGGCTTATGTGGTTAGTGGGTTACGATGTTGAGATCAGGCGGCCACATCTTCTTAGTTACCTGTTCCGTAAAAATTTTGCATGATATACTTCAGGTTTGAAGCTCGATAACGTTTATGCAGGAGAACCAGTGGTCCAAAAGTGCCAGCCCCTACTTGGTGCTAATTGGCATACTGGTAATGTCATTCTGCTGAGGCTAGATTTACATTTGGGTTTGAGCGATTAACAAACTCACTTACTGACATAGGAATGGATCGTTAGACCATCTCTCGTTTCTCGAGTCCCAGTCTAGCTCACGTTGCATCGAGAGCTTCTGTCGTGCTTTTATTTTGATTATTTGGAGCCTATTTTCCCCCCTCTGCGAAGTACTGCTGAGATAATTAAGGGTTGCAGGGTTATTCAGTTGCCTATACAGTGGGAATGGGAGGACTACCGTTTCTCATGATGTCAGAGGTGATGTCTCTCGTCCTCGCTACTTCTCTGTATTTTTCATCACTTTTTCGAGGAAGACGGGGATCAGTCAACTGCTACTTCTTCAGATCATTCCCTTGAATATAAAAGGAACGGCTGGAGGGTTAGCAACAGGGGTCAACTGGTTTTCTTCTTGGGTTGTTTCCTACACATTCAACTTCCTCCTGGACTGGAGCTCTTCGGGTAAATCGATTGACCATCTCTCTCAGTTCTCTCAAGTTTGTCAAAGGCCCAGTTATTGTTTCTATACGAGGTGAAATGATAGATATTCTGTACCATATTTTTATGGTAAAATGATTTCAGGAACATTCTTCATTTTAGCGGGAGTAAACGCACTCTTGGTGTTGTTCATTGCTAAGGTGGTGCCGGAGACTAAAGGGCGGACGTTGGAAGAGATACAAGAATCAGTTACAAATTTTCGGGGTCAAGCTTAGGAGGATGGAGGGTCAAAGCAGGGCCTGAAATGGTTCGCCCAGTCTTATCAAAAAAAAAAAAAAGGAATCCAATGTACGTCAAGATGATCACCTTGTACCTCTTGGGGCGGCAGCTTGGTTATGATGATTCATGTAATGATTTACGGAATCATGTGTTCGATAGCTTCTTCATGGTTCGCTAATTTATGAGGCTAGGGGATATAAGGCCAGCACTTTTTCCAGTTTGTCACGGAGACTTGAATGAATGGCGACTTAAGTGTTGCCTATTTCCAACTTCCAAATTATAAAAGTACTCTATTTAATTTCTAGCGCATATTACAGAGGGCTACAATTGAACTATCATCGGAATGTGACTATTCCCTTCGTATCACGTCTCAGTTTGCAGATGTCCGTTCGACATTGTTCAGCAAGGCAGGTGCTTCACGCTTTCTTCTGTTACTTGGGATCGATGAAAAAGTTCGGTACACCATGAAAGCCTCCACGAACTATAATGTCTGGACACTGATGTCATGAAGCTGAATTACTCCCAGTGACTTGTCACGAGGCTGCTGATTCATCATAAAGATGCGAGTCGTGTTGACAGCAATCTTCCATAGGGAAAAGACCTGGGGGAAAAAAAGAAAAAGAAAAATCGTCGGCAGCAGGACTTGAACCTGCGCGGGCGTAGCCCAACAGATTTCAAGTCTGTCTCCTTAACCACTCGGACATACCGACTTTGACATCCCAAATTGAACGTTTTAATTTTTTTAAAAATTGGATTTATATGTTACCTATTCAATCCAATTCTCCAATAGCAAGCTCTGATAGAATCATGAACAAATACAAAGAACTATGGTGAAATACTTGGTGAGCATTGTACTATGGAAAGGGGATATTATATTAGCAGTACAGTAAGGCGATTATTCATTACATTTGCATAACTCATGCACATATCTAGGTCAAACTAAATAGCCTGATCTTCAAACCACCTTCCGTGCGAATAATCCTAGGGCGAACCAATAGCTTTGTGAAGTCGAACGATCCTCTGATCCGGTGGCCTGCTCCACTGGCCTAAAATGACAGGCTTGAACGCTTGCTCGGCTAAGGTGTTAGCGAAGAAGCGAAAGAGCTTCTCACAGATCCCAATATATGAGTACCGCCTCCTTCGATCCTCTCTCTTGTCTTCCATCGATCCAAACTTCAAAGGTCGTGCAAGAGGATGAAATGAAGGATCATAGACAATAACCATATAAAAAGAATCCTTTGGCAAAGGGTAGAGTGGAAGAAAAAGCAAAGTCTACAAGTAGAGATTCCTTGCTTTGTGCTTGAAGCAAATTTTCTCTTGCTTAGATGCATATATAGAAAACAAGCAGAATATATCTGTTATATTTGGGACTGTGCACTATTTCTAGTTTCGTTGGTGATTATCGCGAGCAGGCGTTGATTTGGTTCGATATGGAACAGGTGCTTGGCATGTTTATATTCCGAAACATATACTCCTTCCCTTACATTCAAATTACAATATTTTTTTTTTGTCGTTCTATTCACATTACAATCTTTCCTTATTTGTCAATTTTTTTCATGCAAAAATATCAAACTATCCCTACTTTATATCATATCAATCCACCCATCACCATTTATCTTTCTTCTTTTCCTTATTCTTTTATCTCATACACTCACATGCAAAATTATTATTTCTTATTAATTCAATACAAATATAAATTAACGTGTTAGGTCAAACCGTTATAATTTGAATGAGATCATATTTGTACAATGCCTAGTGACCTTTCCCGTTTTGTATGTGGTAACATGAGTTAGGTGATACCGTGATAAACGTGCTAGACGAAGTTGATTGGCCCGTAGGTGTTGTAACAAGTGCGTTACGCGTTCTATTGCCATCTTCTCAAATTTTGATCTAAACTGCAAGCATCACCGACGACGTTTATCCATGATAATTGTATTGAATGATGATAGTTACTTTATGCTTATGCGTGTAAAGCTTGTATACGAAAAAAGCTTGTTGGAAGTCAAACTTAACTCTTCTCATCGCGTAGACAAAAAAGTATCACGATCCTGTTCTATTTTTCAATACAGCCCAATGGCATAGGGCGTAAATAGCGAAATTTAGAATGGTCCTTATTGTCAATGAGAAGACTCCAAACTATGGCAAGGTGAGCAGCTGATTAATCTTGGTGTTGATTGCTGTAGTACAACCGCGAAGATAATTTACATTTTCTTTGAACAATGCAAGTTTTTAAGTGTAACTCAATGATCACATAATACAAAAGTTTCTGCCAAAAAAATATAATAAAAAATATACCAATGAATCAAGGAGCGGGATGCTGATGCTGTTGGACCATCGTCACTGCTCTTCATCCTCATAATGTTCACGACTTGGATCAGCAGCACCAGTTGGTGAGGCAGGTTCATATGGCACGAAACCTCGGCCACCAAACACTGGTCTCATGAACTTATTGTCAAACTTCCTCCAAATGTGGTGAGCAGACAATGTAGGATGCCACCCCATCAGCAACCTGAAGCCACGGGCCTTAGGCTGCTGCTGGCTGCCGCCATTATCGCCTTCGTCTCCAGTTTCCAGGAAAAGGAGTCTCAGGTCCTCGAAGCTAGCAATATCCGTCACATCAGAAGCTCCTTGCCTTGCGTTGCGCCCCAGCAACTTTTCCACCAGTGGCTTTGTCACAGAGCCAAAAACCTGTTGTCAAAGAAACTGAACGATGATAGCAAGTTCCCCAAGTTTAAGAAAGGATTTGAAGTTAGAAGTACTTCAGCGAAAAATTTCAATCTATGAATAGCTGCTCAGAAATAATGTAAGTACTAGATGACGTACCATAGTACTAAATAGAACGACAATTATCGTACAAGTGATCATCAGGGAACGCTCACTGGATGACGTTTCTCCCGAATCTGTGAACTGCACAGCCAGATTTCTTTCATCAACAATAGCCAGGACTAGAACAATATATTCTGCAAACATGTATATATGACATACCTCGTTATACGACAAAGCCACGGTAACTGCACCTCGCATCAGCCCAGCCCACCATGAGATAAACTGAGGTTTTGCGGAGTTAGTGAAGGTGAATTCAAAATGGTTCATTTTTGCTATTTATCAATGAGGATCTGAAGAAAATTACCTGTCTGCGCCAATCCATGCTTTTGGGTTCTTTCTTGGTGATTGCATTCGAAATGTTTGCAATAGGGAAAACGAAGGCAGCCCTTCCAATCAAAACTAATGCCAGAAATGCCGAACTAATCGCAAGAAAAGTTCCTGCACTGGATTGAATATTACTACCACTTAGTCGCACAAAAAAATTCAGGACAGTGGGATATCATGCATGCTAACCCTCATCAGGGCCATAGGAGTATGGTAGTATTTTTCACCAAGTGGTGATGGGTCTGAAAGATGCAAACCAGAAAAGCTTCATCGAGATGGAGCTAGTAAGCTCACCTTGCTTCACTATCTTTCCATTTGTCGATGTCCAGTGCATCCATACCGACATATAAAAATATGAAGGTCTCTGCAATGAATGACATTGTTGCAAAGGCATGCCTGAAATGACAGAATCAACGTTCAAGGATGATGACTTCATCAATGAAAGAGATACACTGCATGGCAGTTCAAGTTTACACATCAATTGATAATCACCAGTGTGATTCTACTTTCCCTTTTGTTTTGTCTAAGGCGAATGTTTATTTTATCCATCTATATTTTGGTCCTCAGGCATCAGCAATGTTCTCTGATCCATGTATAGTCAAATATAACACTAATGTAGCATTTGAGGATAATAACAGTCGCCATGGTATACCATATATTGCATGTTTGATTTCTGGTGCCTAGCTAAGCAGTCTCGAAGAAGAAAGGATCACGAAAAAGGCGGGACTTGCCCTCACTTGGTTGTAATCCTTGAGCTCTCGCTTATGTTGTGCCATGTGTAATGCGACATGACAACTCCGCAAAAGAATACAGTCAAAATCCCGCTGAGAGATATCAACTGCAGGGAAGAAGAACAAAATTTTTCAGTAAATGAGCACTCGAGATTATCATCAGCTTGGAAATATCAATCATCAGAAGCCAGGAAATTAACTTCTGTCACTTAGTAGAGAAAGAGCAATATTTTTTCTTCCATCTGACAATAAACGCTCGGTCTCTTATACCTCAGCTATCAGGTAAGACATATAAGCCATTAGCATCATGAGTGCAATTTCACGATCCGTGGAATGCCTGCAATGTAAGACATAAGCATGGTGTTAATGCAATTAAGTTTTCTCTGAATTGAACATTCACAATGTCAAGCATATTATGCATATTATGATTCGGTCACAATGTTAAGCAAGGTGCAGCTGCAACAATTAATAAGAAGCAATGAGGGGATGTGATCCGCACCTTGCTAATCAAGATTTCTTGCCTCTTCTAGAGACAGATGATTACATATTCTTATCAGATCAGAGGTTGCCTAGATGATATATATCAGAGAACAGAGAAGTGTCTTTCCCACAATTCCAACAGAAAAGTGAGCATAGTCAAAGAACTGGGCATACCTTCCTATGTAAAGTGTCTTTATGACATATGCACTTAA
>JAOVYX010021434.1:0-15759 GCA_035668315.1 Drosera spatulata
ATGCAAAGAGGATGGGGGATGCCCATCGCTCCCTAGCTAGTTCTCACCCGTGACGATGACTCAGATGATAACACAGGGGTGCTATGACTCAAATCGAAGCCACCAAGGCTATTCAAGGAAAACAGATGATCGCAACAGATCGAAGAAGGGACACCATGTTCGATCTTCTCAATGTTTTCAAGGAAAACGACCAATGTTCCGCAAGGGATGTCAATGCCGTCCTTATCAGTTCAATGAGGCAATATTTATTATTCGTTTGCTTTCCATTAGTTCACATGGATAATGTAACTATGCTCCAAATCCCCTGTTCCCTTTTTATTAACCATTTAGCGGTCGCTTTCATTTATTTCCCATGAGGGTATATACATTCTAAGGGTACATTCTAGTTCATTTCAACCCCAAATACCCCATCACATGTCAAACATGATCGTTTATGCATGTTTGACGATTTATTTCCATGCGTATGTGTTATACATCTCAAATATGCATTTAGGTTTAAGGTTCGGGGCACGATAGTGTAAATTTCATGGCCAGAAGGCCGTCGCGGGCACGACCCAGGGTGAACATTGGGCTGTCGTGAACGGGACGACACTGTTTAGCCAAATACTGAATTTTCCCTCGTCGCGGGCACGACCCAGAGTCGTCGAGGGCGCGACACCACTGTGCAGCAAAATTCCTATTTTTCCCTTTGTCGCGGCCGCAACCCAGGATGGTTGCGGGCGCGACGGATCTTTGGCCAGAACCTGCAGGAAGCCTCCCTGGCCGACAACGGAACGCCCAATTTACGTTTTTAAGCATTCAAATCATCATATACACATCAAACACAGCATAAACACGTCCTAAAGCATGCACGGATGTGTTTGAATCGTGTGAAGGATTAAAAGAGGTGTATCGGGCGAGTGAGGTTACCTCGAACGTTTTGATTTTCTTATGCATACGAACACACGAACGGATCCGTTGGCATCCTATAAACAACTTGCCGGTATTGATCCCTCCTTTACACTACTGCTGACCTTCGTCTCACGTCGTCGTGGTGATGGTGATGATCGTAAAGATGGATTGATGTGGAGACGAAGAGGATGTTGATGTTTGATGTCTTGGCGTGGAGTTGATCTTGATGAACTTGGTGGCGGCTGCTGCTCCTGTTGGTGGCGGCGTTGCCAGAGAAGGTGGAGAGTGGTGGTTCAAGTGGTGTGGAGTGGAGGTGAAATGGAGAGGAATGGTGTGGTGGGTGGAGAAGAAAAGGAAGGGAAGTGGAGGGAAAGTGAGTTAGGCAAGGTGGGTGATTATCCCACGTTTCGTCCCACGAAACGTCTCGTTCAGCCCATTGTTCACCCAAATTTCATAATTTTAATCCACGAAAAATCTATTTGCATCATTAGATTTATCCCGTGTATGAAAATATGACCTCCCAGGTCATAATCCATTGTTTTTGGGATTGAATAGATAGTCCTTATGCGCAACGTTTATAACGTTATAATATTATAACGTTATTCGTTCGTAACGTTTATTGGCGCGTTCATCAAATCATCCCAAATATTCCATCATCATATTTGATTTAATTAATCAAATATTTTCTTAGATTTAAATATATAACCTTTTCACGGGATTTATTTTAAAAATCATAACGTTATATTCATCTCAAAACTCCCAAAATTCTCGGGTATTGCATCACCCCCAACTTTTAGGAAGTTTCGTCCTCGAAACTAATCAGAATAAGGGTAGGTGATGACTTACTGGGAAAATAGATACGGGTATTGCTTCCGTATTGTTTCCTCCTCCTCCCAAGTTGCCTCCGAGGTCAGGTGGTTTGCCCAGAGGACTTTCACCAGTGAAATGATATGATTTTTTAGAATCTTCTCACGACGATCTAAGATTTGCTGAGGTTGCTCCTCGTATGTCAGATTCTCTTCCAGAATGATCGGCTCGTGTTGAATGACATGGCTTGGGTCTGCCATGTATTTCCTCAGTTGTGATACATGAAATACGTTATGCACGCCTGAAAGATCAGTTGGTAGTGCAAACCTATATGCAACTTCCACGATCCTTTCCAGAACCTCACAAGGTCCTACGTAGCGTGGGCTTAGCTTTCCCTTCTTCCCAAATTGCATAACGCCCTTTGTGGGAGAAACCTTCAGAAATACATGATCCCCCACATCATACTCAAGCGATCTTCGTCGCACATTTGCATTCGACTTTTGACGATCTTGAGCCGTCTTCGATCTATTTCTGATCTGTTTGATGGCCTCCGTCATCTCTCGTAATGACTCCGGCCCAATGACTATCGCATCCTCGATGTCATCCCAGTAAAACGGTGTCCTACACCTCCTTCCATAAAGGGCTTCGTACCGTGCCATACCGATACTGGAATGAAAACTGTTGTTGTAAGTGAATTCCACCAAAGGCAAGTGTCGATCCCATGATCCTTGGAAGTCCAAGGCAAATGCTCGTAGCATGTCTTCTAGCGCCTGGATTGTTCTTTCTGTTTGTCCATCTGAGCTGGGTGAAATGCAGTGCTAAAGTTCAATTTCGTCCCAAAGGCTTTTTGTAAGCCTTTCCAAAAATATGCCTGAAATCTCGTATCTCTGTCAGAAACAATGGATTCTGGAGCTCCATGTAGTCTGACTATTTCCCTTACATACTCTTCCGTTAGACGGTTAACACTCTAAGTGTTTTTGATTGGCAAAAGTGTGCTGATTTAGTCAATCGGTCCACAATCACCCAGATAGAGTCCATCCCTTTTGTCGTTACTGGAAGACCGACTATGAAATTCATTGAGATCGAATCCCATTTCCAGGTGGGAATTTCCAGAGGCTGTAATAAACCTCCAGGTCGTTGATGCTCAATCTTAACTTGCAGACAAGTAATACATTTTGCCATAAACTCAGCAACTTTCCTTTTCATGTTTCCCCACCAGAAGCGTTGTCGAAGATCTTGATACATCTTATTGCCTCCTGGGTGAACAGAATAAGGGGTTTGATGAGCCTCTTTCATGATCTTTGTCTTCAAAGCATCGCCATTTGGCACACAGAGCCGTCCTCGAAACCTCAAGGTGCCATCTTCGTGAATCACAAAACCATTTGCTTTTCCTTGTAAGGCTTCTTCCCTAAACTTCCTCATCTGCTCGTTTGCCTCTTGGGCTAGCAATATCTCTTTCTGAAGAGTAGGTTGATCTTGCATGTTCGCAAGTATATTGTCACTTGATGACGGACGGATCTCTATACACAATTTGCAAAAGTCATCAATTACCTCAACTTCTGTGATTCTTAGCAAATGTAAAGTGCCTTCAGCCTTTTTATCCTTTTAACTCAAGGCGTTAGCTACTACGTTCGCCTTTCTAGGATGACACTGGATGTCCAGATCGTAATCTGTTAGAAGTTCCAACCATCTCCTCTGACGCATATTCAACTCCTCCTGAGTAAAAATATACTTCAAGTTCTTGTGGTCGGTGAAGATCTGGCAGGAAATTCCATACAAATAATGTCTCTAGATTTTCAAGTTGTACTACCCGAGAAATTTGAGAGTTTTGAGATGAATATATAACGTTATGATTTTTTTAAAATAAATCGTGCCAAAAGGTTATATATTTAAATGTAAGAAAATATTTGATTAACTAAATCAAATACGACGATGGAATATTTGGGATGATTAATTGAACGCGTCAATAAACGTTACGAACAAATAACGTTATGTTATAATGTTATAAACGTTGCGCGTAAGGACTATCGATTTAGACCCAAAAGCAAAGAATTATGACTCGGGAGGTCATATTTTCATACACTAGATAAATCTATCGACGCAAATAGATTTTTCGTGGATTAATACTACGAAATTTGGGTGAATAATGAACTGAATGAGACGTTTCGTGGGACGAAACGTGGGATTAAACCCACACACACCCCACCTCACCCACCCTCCTCACTTCCCTCCCCTTTTCTTTCTCTGTTTTCACTCACGGCACACTCCACCACTCCCACCTCCACTTCACTCAACCACCGACACCATCATCTGTCTCCCTATCGGCAATCCCTTCGCAGCCTCTGCAGCCAACAACCATCATCATCATCAGAACTTCATCAACACCATAACATCAACATCATCAACATCATTAACATCATTCCAACACCGCCACCATCTTCACGATCATCATCTGTGCGACAAGACTAAGGCGGCAGCAGGCCGGGAGGAGAGTTAGCATCGACAGCTCGGCTAGGAGTCGCCAACGGATCAATTCGTGTGATTGTGAGCTTAAGAAAACAAAACACGTTTGAGGTAACCTCACTCATCCGATTCACCTCATTTAATCATTCACATGATTCAAACACGTCCGTGCATACTTTGGGATATCTATATGCTGTGTTTAATGTGTTTATAACGATTTAGATGCTTAAAAACGTGTGTTGGGCATTCCATGGATGGGCAGGGAGGTTTCTTGGAGGTTCTGGCCAGAGATCCGTCGCGCCCGCGACAAACCTGGGTCGCGGCCGCGACGAGGGGAAAATCTGGGCATTTTCTGCACAGTGGCGTCGCACCCGCGATGGGGGAGTGTCGCGCCCGCGACAGACGTCGCGCCCGCAACGAGGGTCACGCCCGGGACAGCCCAATGTTTCTGGCCAGGGGAAATGTGTTTTCGAACCCCAAACCTTAAACCTAAATGCGTATTTGAGTTATATTGCACCTATGCATGGAAATAAATCATCAAACGTGCATAAACTATCACGTTTGACATGTGATGGGGTATTTGGGGTTGAAATGAATTACAATGTACCCTTATAATATAAATACCCTCTTGGAAAATAAATAAAAGCGACCGCTAAATCATTAATAAAAAAGGAACGGGGGATGTAAAGCATAGTTACTCTATTCGTGTGAACTAATGAAAAGAAAACGAATAAGAAATATCGCCTCCTTGAAGTGATAAGGACGGCATTGACATCCCTTGTGGTTCGTTGGTCATTTTCTTGAATTTATTGAGAAGGTCGAACATGGTGCCCCTTCTTCGATCCATTGCGATCATCTGTTTTCCTGAATTGCCTTGGTGGCTTGGGTTTGAGTCGTTGTACACTTGTATTATCATCTGAGTCATCGTCACGGGTGAAACTAGCTAGGGAGCGATGGGCAACCCCCATCCTCTTTGCATGCATGCTGTGGCTTCTACGCCATAGTGGCGGGGCCACGGGTTACTCTCTGCAGGAAGGACCAAATTATCTCAATGCAGGCAAACGATACCTCATTGAATGCGCACAAGAGGTGCAAGGCAACGCACAGAAAAGGCATGTGCGAAAACAGAATCTATTGGATAGCCCGGATAACGAATGACACTTTATCTTATCTCTGTACTCCGAGTCGGTCATATCCTTGGAGTTTTCGCTTCTGAGTCGAGTCATGAACCCTAATTAAACGCAAAATAAAGGAATGACTCCTAAAGGCGATTCAAACCCATATAAAGAAATGAGAAACGATGTTGTGTGATATGGCGCCCATATTTTCCTATATATATATATAAAAATGTTTTAGGGACTTTCGGCGGTCGCCATAGCCGTTAGCGGAAGTTCTCTGTAATTGGGATCCATACACCATAGGTTGCTGAGCTTCATTAGCTCACGGTTATGTCTTTCAATTGCAGGTATGCCCCCAGCAGCACTTGAAGGCTCTTAGGGAGAGAGCTTGTATGTATCTAGATGAACTCACGTATTTCAGACGCTACGGCAGATCAGATGACTTTATTGTTAAATGTAATAAGCGATCTGCTTAGCTTCCGCTTAAATGTTGTAAGTAAACAGGTATTTGGGACTGTAAGCTATGACTATGTTGCTATTTGTGCTTTCCTTGACTTCTGTACCCTAAAACCTATTCGGTTTGTCCAGCCTTGTCACGGACCGGATCCGTGACGACATAACGCTCACGTGTCTTCCTACGCGGAAAGTCGAGGCGTTACACAAGGCAAATACCACTGCTGTCAATTCCAAGTCGTGAGTAGGGTAGTTACGCTCATACAGCTTCAATTGTCTTGAAGCATATGCAATCACCTTGTCATGTTGCATAACTACGCACCCAAGACCTTGAACAGATGCATCACTGTAAATACAGAATCCTTCCTCGCCAGAAGAAAGGGTGAGTACTGGTGTTGATGTGAGACGCTTCTTAAGTTCCACGAATGCGCCCTCATACTTATCAATCCATAGGAACTTAAGAGACTTCCGTGTCAAGTTAGTTAAAGGCATGGCGATCTTGGAGAAATCTTCAACAAATCTGCGATAATATCCGGCCAAGCCAAGAAAACTTCTTACTTCTGTCGCATTTGTCGATCTGGACCAATTAATCACAGACTCGATTTTCCTCGGGTCTACCCTTATTCCTTCTCCAGAAATCACATGCCCAGAAACGCGACTTCTTGCAACCAAAACTCGCACTTCTTGAGTTTGGCATACAACTGGTGAAATCGCAGAATCTCGAGAATAGTTTGAAGGTTTTCCTCATGATCTTGTTGTGTCTTGGAGTATACCAAGATGTCATCGATGAATACCACAACAAACCGGTCAATATATGGCTTAAAAGCTCGGTTCATCATGTCCATAAAGACTGCTGGAGCATTGGTAAGCCCAAATGGCATCACGAGGAATTCGTAATGCCCATAACGGGTACGAAATACAGTCTTTGACACATCGTCAGGTCGGACACGTAGTTGGTGATACCCAGAACGAAGATCTATCTTCGAGTACACTGTTGCCCCTTGTAGTTGATCGAAGAGATCGTCAATCCGTGGTAAAGGATACCGGTTCTTGATGGTAAGCTTGTTCAGCTCGCGATAGTCGATGCAGAGTCTCATACTCCCGTCCTTTTTCTTAACAAATAAGACAGGTGCGCCCTATGGAGACACACTAGGGCGGATGTATCCCTTCTAAAGAAGCTCTTCCAGTTGGCTTTTTAACTCCTTCAATTCCACAGGCGCCATTCTATATAGAGCCTTAGATACCGGCGCCGCACCTAGCACCAGATCGATGGCGAAATCAATCTCCCTGACTGGCGTCATCCCGGGAATTTCATCCGGAAATACATCAGGGAAGTCTCGCACTATTGGGATATCAGAGAGACTTATCTCCTTATTAGTCAAATCTTCCAAAGTACAGAGATAACCGTTACATCCCTTTCTTAACAGTTTTCGTGCTACAAGGGCTGATACCAGATGTAGTTCTGCTTTTGAACCCTCTCCGTGATATCTAATCTTTCCTTCCTTAGGACTCTTAAATGTTATTATCTTCTTTTTACAATCGATGACTGCTTTATGCCCTTCCAACCAATTCATTCCCAAAATGACATCAAAGTCATGGAGGTCAAAGACAATGAGATCGGTTGAACATTTCTCTCCCCCTATGAAGATAGGGTCATGGGCGATAACGTGATCGCACACGACAATCTCCCCCGTTGGTAACCCAATATGGATATCCCATTGTGTTTTTGTTGATACTAGGTTATTCTTGTTCAGGAATGACTTAGAAATGAAAGATTACATTGCACCTGAATCAAACAAAGTATAGATATTGTTTGAAAAGAGTTGGAGATTACCGATCACGGTAGCTCCACTTTGTTGGGCCTCCTGAGGATTCATCATGTAAACTCGATTATTGGGTGGCTGTTGCTGGGTTGTTTCTGCCCTGTTCATCTGTACCTGAGGGCATGCAACATTAACCGACCTCTCGGTGTAGTTCCCCCGATTGTTATTTTTCTGATTCTCAGTCCTCTGATTATCATTTCTCTGACTGGGGTTCCTTTGATTATCATTCCTCTTTGTGTAGCCCCTACTGATGTGACCACGCTCTCCACAATTATGGCATGGACCGGTCCGACAATCCTTCGCCATATGTCCTATCCTTCCGCATAGGAAGCATTTGATATTGACAGTAGACCGTCCCTGGGTGCCGGTTTTGGACCGCTGAAATCCGCCTAAACCTGCCCGTGATCCTTAGGATTGTTTGCGCTGATTTCCAGACCTTCCACCCCCAGCTCGATTTCTGGGCGACGAGTTGTGGTAAGGAACCATTTGTTGGTTTGAGCTACCAACGCCCCCATGCGATGGGCCGTCGCTTGATAGTCCATCATCCCTCTTCCTCTTCAAACGACCAAAATGCTCATCCTTGGCAATGAGGTATCGTTTACTGCTAGCAGCGCAGTCATACAAGTCTTGATAGCATGCATGTTTCTGGCCTGTTACCTTGTCCCTAATCCTCCAGTTGAGTCCTTCAATGAATTGCTTCTGTTTTTCCCTGTCCAGATGGCAATGTGACGGTTGGAAAGGCAACAAGCTAGTGAACTCTACAGCATATTCATAGACGGTCATGTCCCACTGCAGAAGCTTTTTGAACTCCTTTTCTTTCTGATCTCTCAAGGAATCTGGGTAAAACCGACTCTTGACAAGCTCAGTGAACTGTAACCAATTAAACCCTAATGCCTTGGAACGTTCTTCCACCGTGCGCCACCAGACATCGGCCTCTCCCTTCAGATAGTAAACAGTGCAGTGTATCTTCCACTGGTCAGGACACTGCATCAAATCAAATAGCTTCTCATTTCACGGATCCAATCCTCCAATAGTGCAGGATCGCCCGTGCCAAAGAACCTGAGTGGGTTATAGGCTAGAGTACGATGAGAATAGTGATCATCGTCATGTGCTTGGGTGGGGTTATCCCTCCTTCTTTCTTTGATCATTTCTCCCACCAATTGCTCAAGAGCGCTAGGGGCTGGTGGTTCTTGCTCGGTGTTGCTATTGATTGCCCCCTGTAGGGGTATGTTCAGGTCAGGAGATGACATGCTCCTAGCCTCCTGCGACTCATTCGTGGCCCCATCCTGGGACATGTTTATTGCTTCTTGCGACATGTCTGTACAACAACCATTGACATTCATCACCATTAATAGGATAGAGCATTTACATGTTAAACAAGAAGTTTACATTCAAAGACATCACTCCATTTATTTGCCGCAAAAGATGCCTTTTTCAGGCTACATCAAAAGAGAGAGTGAAGGACAGTATTCAATCCCAAACATTCGATAGTCCTTTCACCATATATGTACATACAGATATAGATATTTTATAATTTACCAACATACCCCAACTCGGGAAGGTAATCTGAGTCGGGGTCGTGGGCAAACTCGGGTTCGGAGTCCGTGTCTCCATCCGTGCCCAACTCCTGAGCTGGGATTGGGGCTGAATCAGCATCTGAGTCTGAGTCCGACTCTATAGGTGCGAAGAGCTTAGCCATAACATCGGGAGTCACCTCCCGGCTAATCGGAGGTTCAGCATCCTACCAATCCTCATTATCGTCCCAACCCCAATCAAACTGATCATCATCATCCGTTTCTCCAAGGACCTCAATATTAGGGACCTCCTCCTCGGGAACTTCCTCCGCAGCGTCATCCTCGGGAACCTCCTCCTCAGGGTCGTTCTCGAGAACCTTCTCCTCGGGTTCGTTCTTGGGAACTTCCTCCTCAGGTTCTTCTTAGGTATCCTCCTCTGGATCCTCCTCGGGATCCTCTTCTTCTTCGGGGTCAACAACTGCCCCCGGTTCAACCTGTGCCTCTGGCTCTAGATCGGCCTGCGCCTCTGGCTCTGGCTCTGTCACTACTGCTACATCCCCTACTGCCTCCATCTCAGCCTCAGCTATCGGTACAGGCTGCGACTCTGGCACTATCACTGGTGCTAGTATAGGGTCTGTCACTATAATGGGTACCATCAAGGGTGCTGTCGAGAGAGCTATCGAGGGAGCTGTCGAGGGTCCAGCAGTTAATGGATCTATCCGAGTCACTACCGAAGAGATCGGCACCTCCATAAGGTCATCCCCTGGTACCATTCCGACATCTAGCAGTTTCTTTCTCTTCAGAGCATAACCCGCAATAGGTCGAATCAGGTATAGCTCCTCGGAATCCCTCGATCTCATGCCAAGCGTGTGGACGTGACCTTGCCGTCTCTCTCCCCCCGTGTTTCTGTGAGCAGGTGGAGGAAAGTTATCTCTATCCCACCGTAGGATAGCTGCCAACATATGGAATGTCATGTGCCACTGACCCTCCCAATAGTAAAGACTATTATGCTCGCCGTCCACCAGTAAATGGGTGTAAGCGGCACGATATCGAGAATACCACTCGGTATCCGAAAGCGCCTGCAGTAGGATGTATGCCTGAAGTACGGGATGGCGGAACATAGGGTTGTCCCCAATGGCTGTCGGCATGAGGTGGTGCTCCACAAAATACAGTATCTGAAGCAACTTCATCCCCCCAGGCATAGGATGAATGAATGAGAGTATAGTCTGACCTGGTACAGAACCATTAGAATCCATCCTGGAAATACAATGTAGATATAAGTACTTCCTTAATTGGATAGATAACTTCAAACTATCTCATATCCTAAACCCAAAACAATATCTCTACACTCGATGCATATGCAAACTTTTAAATTTGGCTTATTTATCTTTCTTGTTTCCTTAACGTTTGACCCAAAACTCCTAAAACCCTGCTGTAACGCCCCCGAGTTTCCGCGTCGGAAGACACGTGAGCGTTATGCCATCACGGACCCGGTCCGTGACAAGGCTAAACAAACCGAATGGGTTTTAGGGATACAGAAGTCAAGGAACTATAAACAGTAGCCACAATCATAACTTACAGTCTCAAATACCTATTTAATTATATCATTAAAACGGAAGCTATGCAGATCCATTATTACACTTAAACAATATAGACAATTGATCTGCCATAATATCCAAAGTCCGTGGATCCATCTATATACATAGAAGCTCTCTCTAAGAGCCTTCAGGTGCTGCTGGGGGCATACCTTCAATTGAAAAACATAACCGTGAATTAATGAAGCTCAACAATCTCTCGTGTATGAATCCCAATTACAGGGAACTTCCATTAACGGTTATGGCAACTACCGAAAGTCCCTAAAATATTTTTATGTATATAGGAAAATATGGGCGCTATATCACACAACATCGTTACTCATTTCTTTATATGACTTTGTGTCGCTTTTAGGAGTCTTTGTTTTATTTTACATTTAATTAGGGTTTATGACTCGACTCAAAAGCAGCGACAACTTCAAGGATATGACCTATTCGGAGTACAGAGATAAGATAAAGTGTCAATCGTCAGTCGGGCTACCCAATAGATTCTGTTTTCGTACCTGTCTACTCTGTGCGTCGCCTTGCACCTCTTGTGCGCATTCAATATGGTATCATTTGTCAGCATTGAGATAGTTTGGGCCACTCTGCAGAGAGTAACCCGTGGTCCCGCCACAACGGCGTAGAAGCCGCTGCATGCATGCAAAGAGGATGGGGGATGCCCATCGCTCCCTAGCTAGTTCTCACCCGTGACGATGACTCAGATGATAACACAGGAGTGCTATGACTCAAATCCAAGCCACCAAGGCTATTCAAGAAAAACAGATGATCCAATGGATCGAAGAAGGGACACCATGTTCGATCTACTCAATAATTTCACGACTGATATGCGGTGGGGTATTTGGGATTAAAATGAACTAGAATACACACCATTATATTATATATACCTTCTCGGGAAATAAATGAAAGGGACCTCAAATGATTAATAAAAGGGAAAACGGGGGATATGAAACATAGTTACACTATCTATGTGAACTAATGAAAAAGCGAACGAAAGAAATATTGTATCCCTACACTTATAAGGTCGACATTGACGTCCCTTTTGGATCCGTCGGATCATTGGTCATTTTCCTTAAAATTATTGAGAAGGTCGAACATGGTGTCCCTTTTTTGATCCATTGCGATCATTTGTTGCATTCTTGAATAGCCTTGGTGGCATAGGTTTGAGTCATTGCACTCCAATGTTATTCATCTGAGTCATCGTCACGGGAAAGAACTAGCTAGGGAGCGATGGCCATCCCCCATCCTCTTCGCATGCATGCAGCGGCTCCTACGCCGTTGTAACGTGGCCACGGGTTGCTCTCTGCAGGGAGACCCAAATTATCTCGATGCTGAAAAACAATACCGCATTGAATGCGTACGAGAGGTGCAAGACAACGCACAGAGTAGGCAGGTGTGAAAATAAAATCTATTGGGTAGCCCGAATGACGATTGGTACTTTATCTCTGTACTCCGAGTCGATCATATCCTTGGAGTTGTCACTTTTGAGTCAAGTCATGAACTCTAAATAAATGCAAAAGAAACGAATGACTCTTAAAAGCGATACGAAGCAATATAAAGCTATGTAAAACGATGCTGGTTGATATGGCGCCCATATTTTCTATATATATAAAAATATTTTAGGGACTTTCGGCGGCCGCCATAGCCATTAACGAGAGTTCCCTGTATCTGGGATTCGTACACATGAGGTTGCTGAGCTTCATTAGCTCACGGTTTTGTTTTTCAATTGCAGATATATCCCCAACAACACCTGAACGCTCTTAGTGTGAGCTTGTATGCATATAGATGATTCACGTATTTTTGGATGTAATAGCAGATCAGAGGATCTATTTTGTTTAATGTAATAATCGATTTGCATTGTTTATGCATTCATGCTGTAATTAAAACAGGTATCAAAATTGTAAGCTATGACTGAGGCTACTGTTTATAGTTTCCTTGACTTGTATATCCTTAAACCCATTCGATTTGTTCAGCCTTATCACGGATTGGGTCCGTGATGGCATAACGCTCACGTGTCTACTGGTACGGAAATCCGGGGGCGTTACAGAAGGACAAAGTTGTATAAATAGAAACTAAGACTAGACATAAGAGATTGAAAAGCGGAAAGAGTATAAGGCTTAGAAGGCACGGGACTCCGACTTAGACTGCCATATACGCGATTCCAGGCACACATATAGGCCAGCACGATCAACCACTTAGAGAACCACATCATCTATAGAAAACTTGACCCTTATACAAAGCAGATCTCAAAAACTTTGTCTGAGTTGCTACCAAAGCCACTAAATCTTTTCTTTTCATAGGGCCTTACTAAGATTTTATATAAAATTATGCAAATTATACAGTGTATCTAATCGACGATCGCAGGTTTTACTTCCCCTTGAGGGTTTTCCCACTTTAATTTGGTATCTCTTCTTCTTTATTGCTTAATCGTGTGTGTGATTCGATCCTAACAAGTGGTATCAGAGCGTTCAGGTTGAATAGCCACATAAAGTGAAGGAGTGATTGAAAAAATCCTAATCGATTGAGGGAGGTAATTGGTTAAATATGGGATTGAAGAGATCGGGGATTTTCGAGGATCATCTTTGATATCAAGTTCGGTGATCAAGATCTAATCTTTAGTGCTCTCTGATCAAGTGGAAGAGATGGCAGAAGATAGGAAGATCGTGATTAATAAGTTCGATGGGACAAACTTTAGGATTAGGAAGATGCAGATGGAAGACTATCTTTATCAGAAGGACCTTTATCAACCATTGGAAGGTGAGTAGAACAAGCCTGCTAATGTGGATCAGAAGAAGTGAGAGCTGTTAGATTGCAAGGCTTTGGGTGCGATTCAACTCTCATTGTCATCGACGGTAGCCTTCAACATCTCTAAAGAGAATACCACCGAAGGTTTGATGAAGGCGTTGTCGAGGATGTATGAGAAGCCTTCAGCGGGAATAAGGTGTTTCTCATTAAACGCTTGTTTAGTATGAAGATGAATGGAGGAAATCGATGGCTGAGCATGTGAATGATTTCAACTTGGTGACGAGTCAATGGGAGTCCGTTGGAATCAAGTTTGATGACGAGGTGTTGGCCTTGGCGATTCTGGCGAGTTTGCTAGATAGTTGGGATTAACCTTGTGATGCCTATCATTAATTCATCAGGCAGGGATAAACCGAAGTTTGATGATGTCGTTGGTATTCTTATGAGTGAGGATACATGAAGGAAGAGTTCCTCATTTTCTGAAGGTTCCGAAGGTGCTTTGAATGTTTAAACGCGTGGTAGTTCTTCAAGTAGAGGCAACGAACAAGGTAAACATCATGCTCATTCTAAGAGTGGCTATGTGAGAAAGATCACGTGTTGTAGTTGCGGTATGAAGGACCATGTGATACGCGTATGTCCAGCACTAAAGAAGAATGAGGAGAAACATGACGAAGGTAAGAACATGGTTGGGTCCTCTAGTGATGATAAAACTTTGATTTTATCATGTGCATCCAAGTGCGACTCTTGAATTTTGGATTCTGGTGTGTGTCATGCTACTTCTGATAAGAGTCTATTTGATACGTTTGAGCTTGTTTAGGTTCGTTTCTAATGGGTAACAATGTAGTTTGTGAAGTTGCTGGAATAGTTTCCGTCAAAATGAGGATGTTTGACGATGTGGTTTGTACCCTTGGGGATGTTTGGTATGTCTCGGGTTTGGGAAAAAACCTGATATCGATGGGTCGACTTGTTTTAAGAAGGTGCAACGTATCAGTTAGAAGGCATGAGGGTGTATAGAGGCGTGTTGGTGATCATGAAGTCTCGAAAGGTAAACAACCAGTTTGTGTTGGTTGGTGGACACAGTGGAACAGTTACGCCGTTGTGTAGAGAGCTACTGAGTTCTCGCAAGGGTATGACGCGGAAGCGTGTGAGACAGGGGGTCCTAGGATCAAGAGTGATCGTGAGATTGTGAAGAGTGCAACTGTGAAAGGGTTGTATGATAGAGGCAACAATTCTTGGTTGAGGAAGACCGTTGAGCGTGGAGAGTTTCCTAGACGGCGTGTGTACAAGAGCGAAAGACAACATTGTCTGAGGAACTAGAGGCACGGTCCAAGGAGTGACTCTAGTACTTGTGTTGCTTAAAAGTCGCATGATGGGGATCAACAGTTTGGGAGGTAAAGAAACTCTATATATGTGTGTGGAAGAAGTTGTCAGTTCAACAATTTCTGCCACTTGTGTTGCTACGTGATGTTAGCATGGGGTCGTCGACGAGTGTGACGAATATTGTATTGAGTTGATGGTTTGGGAATCAATCCCAAGTAGAAGATTGTAGAAAAGTGGTCCTGATTCGTGTTTGGAACAAGGAAATTAGGTGTGCATTAGGCACGAGCCGTGCATTGTTAAGCGTTTACTATGTCGTAAGTACACAAGTGAACGTGTCGTTTATCTAGTAATAAAGGAGAGTAAGATTATCGTTCTATGATGATGAGACTAACAGGGTTTATACGATGAGATCTTTGTGATATCATTGTTTAATCTGTTATTACTTATGATTTGATATGTCAAAATACTAGTTTATGTTTAGACATATTGTCTATTATTAGAACCTGTTGCTCTTGAGTTAGAGTTCTGTTAGATCTAGGAAGTACTTTAGACAGTCAGAGTTCTGAAGTGGAAAAGACTTCGGTTGGAAGTGCTGAGTAAATCAGACTGGCTGGTCAGACTTCGAGTTTATCAGAGTTTGAGACTAGAGACTCAGAGTTCTAATTGAAGACTGGAATAGTTGTTCTTGCTATAATAATGTCTGATGTGTTCCAGTAAGCTTCAGGGTCCAATTTACAGTATATGAAGACAGATTTTACAGAGTTTTCAAAGGACTGGTATTTCAGATAGCCAAAGGCATTTGGTGTTGAACAGTATCAGAGGCATATAACAGACTTATGTGAAGTTTGTACCAAGAAGGTTTCAGCAGACTTGGGACAGAGTTCTGATAAAGAATATACTGAGGCCTGGATTTCTTCTACGCCAAGTCAACCTAACTTCTTGAGTTATATATAACGCAATGCTTGGATGCGATTTAGAGATATGGAAAGAACAAAAAAAGAGAGGGGGGGGGGGGGGGAGGGGGAGGAAAAAACTT
>JAOVYX010021435.1:0-15759 GCA_035668315.1 Drosera spatulata
CTTATGTTGTATTATGACTTGCATTAGCTGAGCAGGTTGAATTGAAGAATCGCAGGTATTTTCCTTGACTCTCGGTATCTCTAAACCCGTTTGGTTTAGTTAGCCTTGTCATGAACCGGGTTCGTGACGGCATAACGTCACGTGTCCTAGCAGCGGAGTTCGGGGCGTTACAGCCTCTGTCTGACTGGTTGTGGCATTATCAATCACTTTTGAGTGTGAAAGATCATTCAACCAGTCCTTCTAACCTAATCCTATCTTATCATGTGAGGATTGGCCCATGTTTAGCATCTTTTGCAAGTTCAGAGTCTTTCCATTCCATGTATCTACCTGGGCTTGAAGCTCAGCATTTCTCATTATTAGTGTTTCCACTACTGCATTGAGAAGCTTTACCTCTTTTCTGATCCTGTATACATCACCATTGCCACAACTTCTCGTATTTTACCCCTTCCTTCTTCCTTTCCATTTCAGCACACATTATACTGCACCCAGACTCATGCACCAGGTCTACTGCACGCCTTTGCTGCACAGCCTCTACTGTTGTCTTTGCTGCAGCCTCTGGATTCCTTCAGCTCATTTTGAGCTATCAGCAGGTCATTTGACATATTGTTAATTTCCCCATATACTAGTTGATAATTTTCTCTGAAATTTGCAATCAGTTCGAGATTGTCTTTATTATTCCTTGAAAGGGCAATAAGTTCTCAGAGATTTCTTGAATAGCCTCTTTTAGTTCTTCTATGGAGACATCTGACTTAAAAAGATCAAATACCTGTTGTTTTTCTTCATTCCTTGCCATGAGACAGAGCTGAGCATTAGAGATTGTCTCTACATCATCTGAGTCTGTCTCACTCGAGATCTTAGCAGTATAGACCTTGCCTTTTTCCTTCTATCCAGAGTTTCCTTTGCCATATTCCTTCTTGTTCCTTTATGCAGACGGCTCCTGTGCAGGTCATCTACAATAGCAAAGTGACCGGGCTTTCCGC
Source organism: Drosera spatulata (assembly GCA_035668315.1). NCBI lineage: Eukaryota > Viridiplantae > Streptophyta > Magnoliopsida > Caryophyllales > Droseraceae > Drosera > Drosera spatulata. The sequence goes on from JAOVYX010021435.1 coordinate 981, forward strand.
AGTTGTACCAGACTTCCTTCTCTACATCTTTAGTCTTGTTTGAGAAAATATTATTGAGATTTTTCTTCTTGAATAGTTTTCTGAACTTGTTGTTCATCGGTGTAAGTTCTTTTGATATAGCTTGTTCACTTGCAGATGAGGTGTCACTGGTTTCGTTTTCTACCATGCATCTCCGAATTTTCTCTTGAGCTTTGAAGTCTAGAGTTTTCTTCCTAGCCTCATCAATCTGCCTCTTCTACTCTACTTCCAGGTTGTATGTATGCAGCACACCATACAGCTGTGCTAAGGACATCTTGGCAAAATCCCTGGACTCCCTTATTGTTGTGATCTTTATCCCCCAGTCTCACCAAGTGATCTCATGAACTTCAGGCTGACTTCCTTGTTATCAAAAGTCTTTTCTAAAGTTTTGAGATTGTTCATGAGCACATTGAACCTCTCATAGAAGCTGGTCATGTTTACATCAGATCTCATTGAGACCCAATCATACTGCTTTATCAGGACATCCTTTTGGTATTCCCTGATTTCATTTGTTCCTTCATTCCTGAGCAATAGAGCGTCTCATGCTTCCTTTGTAGTGGTTGCATGAACCACTATTTCAAACATATCATCATCAAGAGCTTGGAATATTTGATTTTTTAATCTTCTGTCCACCAGCACCAAGTACCAGTACTCTTTTATCCAGAGAAACTTGGCTTGTCTACTTCCCTAGATGCATCAATTGGATCTGACATCTTTGGAATATATGGCCCATCTATGATCACATCATGCATTCTTTCATCAATTGAATCCAGATGTGCAAACATCATTAGCTTCAAGTGATTGAATTTGTCAAAAGAGCATGTTGGTGGCTCTCCACTGATGGGGCATTTAGGTAGCTTTGGAGGAGCCATGATTTCTTCACAAAATAAACTGTTAGTAACTTCTTTCCACAGATAAAACAAAAGATATGGTCTTTTCATGTCAAAATTGTTAAGTCTAGAAAGTCTCGCTCTGATATCAATTGTCAGATCCACAAGTACAACCTAGAGGGAGGGGGGTGAATAGGTTGCTTTAAAATTTTTCAGTGTAATGGAGCGGAATTGTGCATTTTAATACACTGATATTCTATGCAGACTACTGAAAAGGTTTGCAGTAGAAATTTAAACTTTAAAAGTTTGTCTCTATTTGCTGTTGTGATTGATTCCTAACAGACTAACAATTCAAACAATGAAAAGCAAGTAAAGAACACAACATTTATACTGGTTCAGACACTCGTTATCAACTCATAATCGAGAGCTTAGTTCAGTCTTCCCTTGGTGACCAATTTAGTCAATGTAAGAGGTGAGTTCACTATCTTCTTGTTTTTGTCTTAAAAGACAACCCCTTTTCAAGCTATCTAACTTGTCAAAGGTGAAGAATCTAGACTCTTTGCACGGATCCTATTCTGGACTCTGTTGTAGTTTCTGTTCTTTAGTGCAGACTAGTGAATCCTTCTTTTTCTTGTTATTCAATTCAGCTCACTTGAACAACTTTTGAATTCAGATTAGTTTTGTAACTTTGTATGTTCAATCTCTCGTTCAACAGCACTGTTCTTTGAGCTCTTTAATCCCCTTTTATAGGCTGAGAAAATGAACCCATGACTTGTGTACTTGACTTGATGGTGATAGCTTGTCACATGTGATCCTTCACTGATGCTGATAGCTCACCTTTTTCTGATTCTCGTACTGTCATTCTGAATCTCAAATCTTCGCTATTGATCAAAGTGCTATAAAGTACAAATGCGTAATTATTTGTTGCTCGTTACCGGTCTATGTTGATCAAAGTGCTTGATGCATGACATGGATACTGATGTGTGCTGTCACATATACATTAAATTAGAATTTATACATATTCATTAAAAATTAATATTTACATTTCAAAAATATTAAAATTAATATACTACTGGAAGTAAGTGTCAAACCCATAGGGATAATCATAATATTTTTTATTTTTTTAGCCACGACTAAGAACTATTATAATTATGAAAACTAAGATTAAGAGGTTTGTAGATTAAATGATTTGAAACCTAATTAAAACTAACTAAACTATCATGCACTAAATAAAGGTATTTTCTAATTAATTAAAAAATAGGAATTAGATTAATTTCGTTCTCATTTTAAGGATCAATTATAGATGATAGTTAATGTGATTTGTCATTCAAAAAGGTTTGGTTGTAACAAAGGAGACACCTTAGGCTACGTTCCGTAGAGTATTGATAATGTCGAAGGCGCTCATATATCAAACTAATTATCTAATCTAACATATGTCGAAAGCATTCATATAGCAAGTTAGATAATGATTCAAACAATGAACATATCAATTATGAATTCATAGCAACAAAGCTTAAACTAATCATTCATATAAAAAAAGATCCTAACTAGATCATGACAAGAAAGCTTAAATCATAAATCAACTAGTTGCTACGAAACATAGTAAGAAAGTTTAAACCATTCAGCTAGATTAACCTACAACATCATCTAAGTGGCTAAGTCAGATAGAATTGTGTAGTTAATCATAGTATAGTTAATGTATAAAACCATCCAGGTAGCCAAACTATGTGAAATCATGCATCAACAATGATAAAGGTTCAAACTTGAATAACATTCATCATCATACAAATCTGATTTTAGTTAATCTAACCTCTCATGATCCTTTAACTCAAGCTACATCAATCAATCCCTACGAATCAACAACTCAACCATAATCATGATAATCATCACAATCATAATCATAACATGCATACACTATCAATTCTTAGACAAATTGAAAGGAAAGAAGACAAAACGTGATAATAATGAAGATCCGATGTCCTATGAATAAGATCCTTGGAGGTATCCAACAATTGCAGCGCCAACGGCCAAGATCCAATAGAAATCAATGAAAGAGAATATGAAAAGTGACCCAAACTAAGGACTCCATCCGCCAAGACGACAAAAAATCTCTTCTTAAAACAAACCCAAAAGGTCCATATTTATAGCAAAATCAAAAACCCTACAAAATCTGATGAAAATCTAGCTAAATCTTCAAAAAATCTTTCGGATAAGTCGTGTCACGATCGTCACCAAGCCAATCATAGTCATGACCATCGTGATGTGCTCTCTGGATTGACTTTGGTCTTTGTCACGACCGTGACCTAGCTTGTCATGGTTGTGACCATACTTAAAAACACTCTCTGGACTGATTTCTACGTCCATCGCGGTCGTGACAGGGTCGTGGCCAATTTGAAACTCACCAAAAACATCTTTCTTTTGGCACCAAACCTCGTCTTGATCAATGTTATACATTATGTAGGCCTTATATCATCATAAAACACTACCAATGACTTCGTTTGTATCTTCAAAATGACCTCAAATCATCATCTATGTGTCGTTAACTTTCATGGATCACTCACGCTGAAATTATCCTTGAATGCATTAGTTTTGCTATAAAACAATTCCAAACGTTCTGGAATGTCAATGTCATCATCTAATACATGTGAACATCTCTAAAAATAATCCAAATCATCATCAACGATCACCAAATCATCACACTTTATCACGATCATTGTCAATCATTTTTCATTCATTTTACACGAGTTGTCAAAATGTGCTCTTCTTGTAATAACCTAAAAATATAGGCACGTTAATTATAATTTTTAATGATTAATATTGAAAGTAACGCAGGATAAAAAAACGTACAGTCATGCGTTAGGAAAAAAAATTATTTTTTTAGAACAACATTCTAAATAGAAACATAAACTCGTAATAAAATCTTGAGAATATTGATATATTTATTATGATAATCAGCGAAGATAATTTTACCATTCATAATTCTAAGATAACAAAATCCCAAAACTATCCACATCCAGCCAATCAGAAAAAGCTACATGGCTTCCGTGTTAAGGTGTGTGTTTGATTGTTTCGTGGCGGACCCGATGGCGGATTGTTTGATTGTTGTTTTCCTAATTCCGTGATGTGAACTACTGGATTTGATGTATCGCATCTTCAAATCCTATCTCGATCAATTCATGGTGGTTTTCATCGACGATATCTTAGTCTATTCAAGAACCATACTAGATCACGAACGCCACCTTCGTCTGGTTTTGGAGACGCTACAGACACACCAGCTGTATGAGAAGTTCAAGAAATGTGAATACTTGATGAGTGAAGTGGCGTTCCACATACATGTAGTTTTCAGGGAAGGCATTAGGGTTGATCCGAAGAAGATAGAAGCAATTGCAGATTTGGCCATACCGACGAACTCCACTAAAATCAGGAGTTTCATCAGTTTGGTAGAGTATTAACGATGATTTGTCAGGATTTCTCCAAGCATGTGATGCCCTTGACCAACCTGACACGCAAGTCCTCGAAGTTCGTGTGGATAGAAAGATACGAAGCCGCATTTCAGGAGTTTAAGAGATGTCTCACCACCGTACGAGTCCTCACCGTTACAGCTGGAGAGGAGGGATTCTGCATCTACAGTGACCCTCTATACACGGTCTAGAGTGTGTGTTGATGTAACATGGCAAGGTGATTGCCTATGGATCAAGACAACTCAAACCTTATGAAATTATTTACCCGACACACGACCTAGAGCTAGTCGCAATGGTCTTCGTTCTTAAGATCTGGCGACACTATCTATATGGAGTCACGTGTCCAGCCTTTATCGACCGCAGGAGCCTGAAGTACATTTTCATGCAGAAGAAGTTGAACATGCGGCAACGGAGGTGGCTAAAATTATTGAAGGATTATGACCCAGATATTCAGTACCACTCTAGCAAGGTCAACGTGGTGGTTGATATGCTAAACAAGAAGGTTCGCAGGGCAGAATTAGCCTTCAAATGTTGAGGATCACTGAAGCTGAGCTGATCGACAATTTCCACAAGTTGAGGATAGAGATTAAGGTGGCATCACTGGAGGAAGGAATGACGCTCTTACGACTCTAGCCAACCTTACAAGAGGAGATTGTGCAAGCCCAGTGTATGGACAAACCAATGCAGAGAATAATGAATGAGATCGCTCAAGGAAGGGCACCAGGGGTCATGGTACAAGAGGACGGTTCCATATGATTCCAAGGACGCCTCTACGTACCTAATGACCCAAACTTGAAAAGGAGAGTCATGGAAGAGGCACATCAAACGCCCTACTCAGGGGAAGTGGGAATACTGAAAAGGGAAATCGCGGAATTTATCGTCAGATGCATCACGTGTCAACAAGTCAAAATCGAACGTCAGCGGCCTGGGGGATTACTGTAGCCATTGAAAATTCCTACGTGGAAGTGGGAATCGATCTCTATGGACTTCATCACCGAACTTCCAACAACAGCTTGAGGAAAAAAACTCGTTTTGGATGATCGTAAATCGATTGACTAAGTCAGCTCACTTTATACCTATCAAGTAAACATGGAATATGAAACAACTTGCGGAGTTATATGTGAAAGAGATTGTCAGACTGCACAGAGTGTCGAGCTCTATTGTATCAGGATTTTGGAAAGGACCCAACTGAATTTCAGCACGGCGTTGCATCCTACCACTGATGGCTAGAAGGAGAGAACTATCCAGACGCTTGAAGACATGCTTCGATCGTGCGCGCTTGGCTTCACAGGATCCTAGGATGCCTATCTACCATCGGTAAACTTCACCTACAACATCAGCTTTCATGCAAGCATCGGCATGGGGCCATTCGAGGCTCTATACGGTAGAAAATATCGACCACCTATATACTGGGACAACATCGACGGTGTGGTGGCCTCAGGACCCGACATGGTACAACAGATGGTGGACACTGTCAAACTGATCAGATCTCGGATGAATACGGCACAAGATCAACAGAAGAGTTACGCTGATACGCGACGACAACCGTTAGAATTTGAAGTTGGGGATATTATTTTCCTGAAGATCTCCCCTACAAAAGGGGTGATGCGATTCGGGAAGAGAGGAAAGCTAAGCCCCTATTACATCGAACCTTATGAAGTACTGGAACGAATCGGGACTGCCGCCTACCGTTTCGCCTTACCAACCGACTTGTCAACAGTACATAACGTGTTCCACGTATCTCAACTCAGGAGGCACTTGGCAGACCCAAGCCATTTATCCAACATGTACCAACAGAACTAAATGAAGCCCTAACGTATGAGAAACAGCTATAATGGATACTGGATCGCCGTGAGAAAGTCCTGAAGAATCGAACAATATCTCTTTTCAAGGTTTGGTGGTGAAATACTGAGGCGTCGAAGGCCAACTAGGAATAAGAAGAGATGATGCAAGAGCACTACCCTTATCTCTTTCAAGGTAATTGGTAAATTGATAAAAATTGGCAGTTTACACAACTTAGTTTCGAGGATGAAACTTTCTAAAAGTTGATAGTAATGTTATAACCTAAAAATATAGGAACGTTAATTATATTTTTAATAATTAATATTGAGACAAACATAGGATAAAAGCGTATAGTCACGCGTAAGGACAAAAATTTAGTTTTTTAGAATCACATTCTAAATAAAAATATGAACTCGTAATAAAATCAAGAGAATTTTGGTGTATTTATTTTGACAATCAATAAGATAATTTTAGCATACATAATTCTAAGGGCTAACGAATCCCAAAATTATCCTTATCTAACCAATCGAAACACGCCACGCGGGCACCCTCACCTTCCCCCTTATCCTTTTCTCCCTCTTTCCCCGATTCCTCACCATTCCCCCACACCTTCCCTTAGCCACCACAACCAAACACCCCAACTGAACCCGTTGCCAGGCTGTCGCCACACCAGCCATTTCCACCACGCCTTCCGCCACGCCACACCTCTTCCTTTCCTCCTCTTAACCCCAGCTGCCCCCCACCACTTCCGGCTTGCCACCAGATGCCACCAGCAGCCATCGTAGCTCACAACAGTGATGAGATATATGATTTTGACATTAACAGCATGTCTAAGGACGAGATAAAAGAGATCATTCTCGAACTCACTGAGAATACCTATAACCTAAATAGAAATTTCATGGTCCTTATTGAGGAGAGAAATAGACTAAAGGAAGAGCATGCAGTAGCCAATGAAAGGGCTGCTGAAGTTGACAAGATTGAACTCCATTCTCAGAAAGTCCAAGAAGATTACAAGTCAATCTCTGGAATTCTGGAAGTCACTGAAGCAAAGGTTATTAACCACAAGAAAGAAAAGAAAGATCAAAAGCTTCAGTTTAATAAATGGAATGGAAGAACAAGTGATTTCAAAGAAATGCACTTTGTTCAAGCCATTAATTCTAGAGCTGGTTTGTGCTCTGGCGATAAGGTTGAGATCCCCAAAGAGTCTCAACCTACCAAATCTTTTCCTAATACAATGATGGACCCATTCCATCTAAAATCAAGGAGAAAAAGCAGTCTTCTTCTACTAACCTTACCGCAGAAGAGTTTTAACTCTGCTGCCCTACCACAGTAGAAGAGTACTGAAAAGGTTATAAGAAGTAAACCAAGTAGAAGAAAGGAACCTCAACTTTCCTCAAATCCCCCAGCTCTACTTGTGTATACTTTCCTCCCACAAGAGCATGGAATCAATCATTGCCACATCCCAATTTGTGGCCATGACTCTTTCCATACTCTACTGTATCATGGGAGAGAAGCACTCTGCTGTACCACCAATGAGGCAACATGAAGCATTTTGCACTACTAGAAACAGAAAACTTCACTAGCCACAGTACACAAAATCAAATATTGTGTGTCACAAGTGTGACAGGAAGGTCACAAGACCTATCATTGCACTACCCACCTAAGAAGTCAGCTTGGGTGTGGGTACCCAAGTCCAAATAAGTAAGACCCAAATCTTGGGGAACAATGATCCATATTGAAACATCTTGCAGGAGAATCATAACCTAACTTGGTATTTGGATAGTTGATGCTCAAGGCATATGACTAGATGCAAGGCCTTACTGTCAGATTTTGTAGAAGAAGATGGTCCCCAAGTAATCTTTGGTGATAACAAATTGGTAAAATTAAAGGTTATGGAACTATTGGTACAGGTTCACGAGTCTTTAAACATTTAGCTTATTTTGAAGGACTAAATCATAACTTTTTGTCAATTATGGGACAAAGGTTATAATGTAAACTTCACAAAAGGCCTGCGTGAAGTGAGGGATCTCAATTCGAATGGGATTAAGCTTATTGGGAGAAGAATTGAAAACGTTTATGTTGTAGACTTCATGAACTCTTCACCCAATGGCACCACTTGATTCTACACAAATGAAACAGAAAAGGGCCATGGCTCTGGCATAGGAGACTGGCACATTCAAACTTTAAAAAACGTATCTAAACTTGCATCATAGGATTTACTATTTAGTAAGATGATCATCCAAGGTAAATTTTTACAAGGATAGGTTATGTGCTTCCTACCAACATAGGAAACAAACTAAGACAAGCTTCAAAAGCATCAATACTGATCAAACAGCAAGGTTGCTTGAGCTACTGCGTATGGACCTGTTTGGTCTAGTAGAAGTTGATAGCCTTAGTAGAAAGAAATATACACTAGTTATTGTAGATGATTTTTCTCGGTATGCATGGATATTCTTTCTGCACAAGAAAAGTGAAACATGTGATGTGCTAACTAGACATCTTAGGCAAATTTGAACTGAAATGGGTCTAGAGGTCGTCGAATACGAAGTGATCATGGAACTGAATTTGATCAATATGGTTTTAACCAATATTGTAATATTCATGGTATTAGGCATAACATTTCTGCACCTAGAACCCCTCAACGAAATGGGGTTACAGGAAGGACAAATAGAACCCTAATCGAAGCTGCTACGGCGATGCTGCATGACTCTAAATTAACTAAATGTTATTGAGTTGAGGCAGTAAATACAACATGTTATGTTCTAAATAGATGCCTTGTACATAAATTGTACAACAAGACGTCATATAAGCTATATAAGGAAAAGACCCCATCTATAAGTTATTTCCATGTTTTTGGATGTAGATGTTTCATTCATATTAATGAGAAGGTCAACAATAAAAAAATTTGGGTCAAACGTAGATGATTGGATCTTTCTAGGATACTCTTCTGTCAATATGGCTTTTAAAGTGTTAAATCTAAGAACTAATGTGATCGAGAAAACCATTCATGTTTGATCATCTACAATGCAGACCATTCATGAGTTTGACCATGCAGACACACAAGAAAATAAGGAGAAAAATACAGTGTTGTATGTTGATGTAAATGATGAACAGAATGCAGAAGATCTACACACAACCAAGGAAAGCACATAAGAGTTACCTGCAATAGAGCCTCAGAAGGTTGCAAAAGAGTCACCTGCAGTGGAGTCTCAACAACAAATTCCAGCTTATGATAATGGAAGAAAAAGAAGACAGTGGACAGAAGGTCATCCTGCAGAGTATGTCATAGGCGATGCAAATGATCCGATAAGGACTAGAAAGGCTACTGCTGAAGAATGCCTTTCAGCATGCTTCATCTCGAAGATTGAACCTGAGAAGATTGAGGAAGCCATTAACGATAGTGACTGGATCAATGTCATGTAAGTGGAACTCAATGAATTCAAGAGAAATGAGCTATGACATTTAGTTTCTAGACCTAAGAACCATCTTGTGGTAAGATGCAAATGGATTTTTAGGAACAAAAGTGATTAAACTAGAACTATCATTAGAAATAAAAATAGGCTTGTTGCTAAAGGATATTCGCAGGAGAAAGGCATTAATTTTGATGAAATCTTTGCCCCTGTGGCGAGACTTGAAGCCATAAGAATGTTCTTAGTAGTATATGCTACACATAAGGACTTTAAGGTATATCAAATTGACGTTAAAAGGGCCTTTTGGAATAGAAAACTACATGAGAAAGCATATGTAGAACAACCTCCTGGCTCTGAGGATTATAAGTATCTTGAGTATGTTTACAAACTTGAGTAGGACATGTTTACGGTTAGTTGCTTAGGTTGAGTGCTCGGTTAGTGAGTTGTAGTCTAAGAAAGCATGCAGCAGAGCAGCAAACCACAGTCGGAGGGGCGATGTGGATCACCTAGAAACAGACTACTATAAAAGGTTCTAGATAAGCAATTGGGATAAACATGAACAACAAAAGACCACAAATGCTTCAAGATATAGGATCAAAATCTCTAGATCAAGACCGAGTCAGAAATACGACAGACTGGGTGCAGCAGAGCTAGCTTGTAGCAGATATTGAAGTGCAGCAGATTGGGTTATCAGAGCTGAGGGATGATTGGATAAGGATCACAAAAACGGAAATATCAAAGGTTTGAGGTTTGAAACTCAGTACGATGTTGAAGACTGTCAACATCACTAAGGATTCGCACATGGGAAAAACAAAGTTGTCAACATAGGAATAGTACAGTCATGGGTTCTTATTCCCCGAGCCGTTTAAAAGGGGACTGATCAAGCTTAGAGAAGGTTGACGACGATTGTGAAATTCATTGGCGAAAAAGAACTTTCTCAAAGTTATTGGCAATTGTTCTCAGCTCTGTGATTGAAGATCAAAAGAAGAAAGTTCACTAGTGTGCATCAAGAACAACAACTGCAGCAGAGTCTTTAGAAGCAGATCTGTGCAACGATATAGGTTCTTGCCTTAACAAGCAATTTACTCGTAAAGGGGTTTCTTTGTAAGCCACAAAAAAAAAAAAAAAAAAGATAGTGAACTCGCTCTTGACTTGGCTATACTGCTCACCGACGGAAGACTAGACTAGGCCTTCGATTGTTATTTGACAACGATTGTATGAACTAATATAAATTATTGTGTCCTTTTTTTCATTTCATTATACATATTAGAACTGCTAGAATACAACCATGGATACAAAGAAGACAAGTTCAAAGAACTCAAGTCTCGACTGCAGACCGATTCCGCCAGTCTGCACTAAACTGTCAAGAAACTTTTATATAGCCTATTCATCCCCCCCTCCTCTCTAGGCCACTTATAGTAAACTCTGAGATTTACGGTATCCTTAAGATTCCTATCTATTGTGATAACACTTCTGCAATTGCAATGGTTTTAAAACCCTGTGCTTCACTCTAGGACAAAATAGATATAAGATATCATTTTATAAAAGATTATGTGTCAATAGGGACCCATACTTAACCTTTTACTCTTTATGCTTATCCTATTGCGAATACTTTCTTTCCCTAAATTTCTGAAATTCTCAAAAATCTAAACTCTTTACTCTGAACAATGGCACCTAAAACTAATCACAGAAATCTAATGAATCCGAGGCATCTGAGAGCAAATTCCAAATAGGATTTGTGTTGGATTTTGACTCACTCAACATGCCAGTGATGACATCAAAGAAGTCGTTAACCTTTTCTCCCTTACAGGACTGGAATTCATTCAGGGACACAATGGCTTGATCTTTTTGAGAACAGTATAGTAATTTCTTGATACTGTGAGAATGAGCGAGGATAGTGTTGTCGAAGATGATGAGGGTATCAAAATCTAGGAAAAGGTTGGGGACAAGGAACTAATCATAGACGCAGAAACCTAGAATAGGCCCTTAAGCTCTCCAAAGAAGGAGACACCGTTGTTGATGAGGGAACCATTCAAGAAAGCATGCTGCAGATGCTAGGGGAAGAGGATCAGAATAACCCAGTGCAAAAAATGAGGGCTTGACTACCTCTTATGTATAAACTACTTGTAGACTAAGTAAAGAACGGTCTGCTGTCAAGGGCACATACAAAGGACTAAATCATAGGAGATCAATTGGCCATCATGAGTGCCATACGCGTGAAGAAAAAGATTAACTAGAACTATGTCATTCTCCAATAACTAGCCATGGTTGTCGATCAAAACTTCTTTGAAAGACTATGGAGCATAATCTTGGAGAAGATGATGGCAATTCCTAGTAAGGAGGGCAAGAAATTCAATGAAATACGATAATCAATTCTAAGATAATCTCCACTTGGGGAGTCAAGCCAGGAACCAAGGTTGCTTCTAAGGCTGTTGCTTCAGAGGTTACTGAGGCCACCCAAGATACCACAACAGCGTCTGACCCTGCTGCATCAATCCAAGACGTTACTGTAGTTGACACTGATGTTGCTATAAGAGAAGCTGCTATGGTCAAGAAGACCACAAGAGGTGTCACAAAGAGGAAACTTATCCTTCCCTCAAACATCTCCTCACAAAGCAACAAGGCCTCACAGGAAGACTTAGGAAGCCCTGTCATAGTAGAGTCAGGTGCAGCAGGCTCCACCATCATTGGAACTAGCTAGAAGGTTGCTGCACCAGCAAACAATCCCCTTCCTACAATCATCACCACCATAGAAGTGATTGTAGAATTGCTGAAGGATCTGCCACAAAAGGCAACCCTTCACCAACTCTAGCAGAAAAGGAAGAACCCATCCCTTTTGTAATGGAGACTGACAGTAACCCTACCATCATCATAAATACTTCACCATAAACATCAACCCAACCAATAACCAGAACCACAAGCACCTCAACATCATCAAGCATCATCATACGATCACCACCACATAGACCCTCACAAAACCATAGCCCATAATCAATCCACAAACCAAGGGCGAGGCTATACTGTTGTGGAGCCTAAGCCCAAGCCTGGCCAAAGGCAAATTGAAGAAGATGTTGCCCTTGCCGCCCAGCTTGCAATCGAAGAGGGAGCTCACCTCTTAGATACATCACTTGCAACATCCCTCTCCAACCCCACTGTGCAGGCTCAGGTTGTTTTAACCATTCAAATAAGCATTTAGAATGCCCAGCCAACCTCAACCTCAACATCCATGATCCCCTCTCAACCAAAATCCACCACACAAACCATTACAAGCCAGAATATTCCCACACAACCTCCCATAGCCCTTACAAAGAAGAGGAGTACCAGAAGGCCAAGGAGGGATAACAGACCTCCTGTCAAAAGAAACCCTCTCTATCATATCCTCTAGAGGGGTAGGGAAGATAGCACACCTGTAGACACCTCCATATATGCTTCAAGCACCTCCGTATATGCTTCAGGCATTGGAGTAATGCTCAATATTAGATATAATGACAGCAATCATCATTTTTAGGAGCTCCCCAAGGACAAACAGGCCCTTATTGAGTTTTTCATGACTCACGACATAAAGACCAAGCTCACTGCATTGCTTCAAAATGCCACCTCCATACTGCTGCTAGAATATCTGGCCATCATCACAAAGGGAAGGCCATCTGAAGAAGGAAACGGTGGAGATGATGGTGACAATAACCCTCCCCTTTCTATACCTGTAATGCCCCGACTTCCACGTCTTGACAATGCGGCGACGTTATGCCGTCACAGACCCAGTCCGTGACAAGCCCAAGTAACCCGGACGGGTTTAGAGGTATAGAGAGTCGAGGAAATATATTTGTACATCATCATTAGGTCATGCTCTGACTTTATTCCATAAGTGCGAGTATCGAATACCCGTTTGGTTAAGATACATACCATGATCTAACTTATTACAAGTTCTCATTTTACAAGTCCTGGTTATATTTTTGTCAGTCTATATTTATCTCAGTTTCGTAATATTTGTCTTTCATTAATTAATTTGTGTCGATTTAATTATCCCAAAAATATTAACATCGTATTCTATTTAATAATATATAATTTTCTCGGATTAAAATGGGTACCCCTAATAACGTGCAATATTCTTAACGTTATAACATTAGCGTCTCTTATTCGTATCTCTTATTCGCGTGCTATTACGTTATCTATTCATTATATTTATTTGTTCGATATAGCGTCACTCGTTATGTTATATTGTTATAATATTACCTATTCGTTATCTTTATCCACACTTTATAATATTATTCGTTCACTATATTCATTCGCATGTGCATAACATACGTACTTTATTTATATTAAAACAACGAAAATACATACGTACTATACGAATATTTAAATAATGATTTTTATCTACGTATTTTTCGTCTATTTAATTAGCAAAATTTTTCAGGATATTACAATATTGAAACAAGATAGCTCAGATGATGAGCTCATAGACATGGTTGCTACTAAGTCTTCCGCACACAATCTTTCAAATGCACCAACAGCAACTCAGGGGAAGGTGATGCAAGAAGCTAAGGCATTACCAACTGGAATAAACCTCATTGCAAAGGTAGCTCTACAGAACAATCTAAGTTGGGGATTGTCTCTCAAGAAATGCAAACCCCTCTACATCATAACATTCCTTCTACAAGCACCATTACCACTGCAGAAAAGAAATGTTATGACATTATCAATGACTCTTCTCTCCACTGCAATATTCTCTAACTCACACCACCACAAAAGCCCAGCTTCACAACCACACCACCAACAACCTCCACCAACCACCACCACAACGAAATCTCCATCTCCTTCCATCACAAAATCACCACCACCACAAAGTAACCCACAATCCTCTGAAGCTCCATTTCCAATCCAAACAACCACAGAGGATGCAGCAGAGTAAGGAGCGTCTGAGGCTCCTGCTTCCATTGTTGTTCAAAAAGAAGACAATACTGTTGAGTAAGGAGCGTTTGAGGCTACTGCAGAAGAGCTTCCACAACACTCATCTGTATCCCCTTTTACAAGCTTTACTGCACAAGCAGTACAACAAGTTAATGATGAGCCAATCGCAAAAGAGGTTCTTGAACCTACAAGGCCATCAACTACTGCAGAAGAGCCAGCTATCAAGCTCACTCTAGTGCCTAATCTACCATTACTACTCAACTCTTCTACAATCCTGCATGCCGTTGGACTCTACTTGTAACGCCCCGATTTTCAAGTCCTTTTCTGAAAACCCTCGTGGCATTACTGCCGCTAGGGTCCCACAAACCCT